>CM076089.1:25230652-25293650 GCA_038088585.1 Chrysina gloriosa
CGCAAAATAACCCCGAAATTCGAACATGAATTTTTCGTCGAATGACCAATATTACGTTAAAAATCGCGATTTTCGTTAAGGGCTTGCTGTACTCCAACGGTTACCGAGAAAATAGTAAACAACAGCGAGAGCGTCATTACCCATTGAGATATCTAGTGATACTAAATATTAAAAGGTTATCTTACTACGGTGACGTTGGTTTAAAATGCTAATTCCCTAGACCAGGCATGGGCAGCCTTTTTTGTAGAAGTTTTATGCTGTGAGTAATCTTAGAAGATATACATTTTTGTAGTATCCTTATGATTCATTATGAATTAAGTTTAGACGGGTCGTGCTAATATGCAACGAAAGAATTCAGTAGATGGACAAAATCGATATACACCGCTGCAACTATTCTCTTACGTGAAACGGGCATTTTGAGAACGGTAAGTACGTATTTCTACCAGTGATCAGCAATGAGTAGTGAAAAAGTGAGTAGAGTTGAATCATGACTTATAATTTCTTGTACTTATACGCACTCATACTTATTGCAATGTTGTCCAACTTCATATCCACTCGAAAGTTTGAAGTACTCATCGAACTCATACTTAACAACATTCATGACGTTGTTGATTTCGACTCTCCTTAACTCAATGTGTATAGACGATGCAAAATAAGTATGGTTCGCATACGAACATTAATATACTCATTATGAGGTTGTGTGTTTGCTCTGTTGCGTTTTTTACTGTTGTTTTTTTACTAAAGTTAAACAAAGAAATATGTGTAGATTTGTGTTGCTTATTTCATATTATATTGCGCTTTTATCCTTACGTTTTTGCACTAATTGAAAAACTCCGCTATTTATTTTTTCCTCAATCTCACTATTGCTATCCATTTTTCACTACCTGCTCATAAAAATGATAAATAATAAAGAAAAATTAATTTTCCCGAAATGTTTCTATATAAACTTTTACAATTTACAATTTTATGCTTTTGTATATTTTTATACACTTTATACTGATTGCAAACTGTTTAATGACTACACTTTTAAATATACATGGATGAGTCGAGTGAGCTGAATCAATGTAAGTAGTGTAAGTATTTTCCTGACATTAGAAATCAAACTGAGGTGATTTATTGATGTGAGTATAATATGTGTATCATGTCGCCGTCGCATTCATATTTCTTGCAAGCTGTACTTATGAATCAACGTTATCGGGAGTATGAGTAAATCAGAGTAGTTGAGTTTAAATGATGCCTACTCACTTATATTTAAAATTTCATGAGTCAGTATGAATAGCGAAAAAGCGATGCATTGCCGATCACTGATTTCTACCAATCTTCGTTAATATTTGAGCGCTGGAATTACTAAGATGTTGTTGCATTTTGTTTAATTTATGTTATTGCTCGTTACTTACATCCTATGTATGTACCTAAGCCGTTTCGTTTGCCGTATTATTAAAGTGGAATTTCTACAATCCCGTTGAAGTAAATCGAAAATTGCACACGTGATGAGATTGATGATGAGTGATGGCGAAGCGAGAGTGTGGGCGGGGTAAAAGATGCACACGTCACAGGTGTTGCGCAAAATCCAACGCCAATTTTTAAAATGCGATGATTAAAAAAATCCCTAAACTCTACATAACCTACAAACGTACACAAACGCACACATACATGGCGCAGAAAACAACAGTAGGCTTTGTAAAGTACCGCAATTATCCCCCATTTTGGGGCAAAAACTTGCGGGGACTTTAAAATGTAAAAGAAGCAATATATGACTAATTCTCTAATAATTTGTTCTTTGATATGAAATTAATAACGCAGAGATATTGGAAATATGGATAGAAATTTTCTGAGTAGCATGCAATGTAGAAAATATATTTATTTAAAAAAGAATAACCCAGTAAACTCTTTTTAAATCTCGCAGCTAGTTTAGGTTCGTAGTTTCAGCAATAGCGAACATATTCGCATGCATCTTCACTATTGCCAGAAATACCAACTTAAACTGTCCGCAGAATTTAAAAAATGTTTATTGGAAACGTGTACACATATCTATTTTAAACTTATTACATTATTCTTATAACTAAATCTAACTATTGTAATGGAGACGGCTGGTAAACGTTTAATAAGTTAAATTCCAGTCGGAATTATAAATCTCAACCACACAGGCGTGAAACAAACTGCAAAAGTATAGGTTAATTTTACATTTTATCGTATTCGACGAAATATTTTGGTGTCAGTAGAAAAGCCGCCATCTTGGGGCAAAAATATTGCTTTCTCTTTTTAACACATTGACATCATAAATTGCGGTACTTTATATATCTATTGACTTTACAGTAGTCGATGTTTCACAAGGAGCAGAAGCCGTAGACATCATGTAGTAATAAATACTCTAAAGAAGTAATTAGTGCTTCATTTATAGAAGACATACAACATGGAAATTGGAAAAAATTGATGACAGCCACAAACAGAAGCAATATCCAAAACGAAATTGAAGCTGCAATATTTCTAAATCTAATCGGAGAAGACGCATTTGTGTATATTACTATACCTCAGTATAATCATGGGCGGCTCCTCCATTAGTGCTGCTGAGCTGCAGAACCAACAGAATAAATTCTTAATTTATGTATTAAGCATTAAATATTAACATTTAGCATTTACTGAGTAGTTCATTAAAAATATTAAATTTCCATAATTTCATCGTGCGTAACTGACATTTGAATAATTATTTGCGCCTACGAAAAATGCCACAGCCGTATAATCATACAATCGCAAGCGCAACGCACTCGTAATTTCCGAGAAAGTCGTCTCTGCAGCACAGCTCTTTGCGATACAGATAAATTCATACACGAAGTAAATCGAGGATAGCCGACGGCCTTTGGCACACGGGCGCAAGAACGTCGAGATGAGCTGCCTTTTCGGATCAGTGGGAGTCGATCGATGTTAATTAACGCCTAACGGGCGTTTAAAATTACAATTACTTGTCGATGTGATGTAAAAATGGATATTGTTTTTAAACTCGACGAAACTAAGTTTGAAAACCTTAACTTTCAACAACAACTGGTAGTAAAAGAGCGTGGACGTTCTGTTTCTGTACTCAATAATGAAGTGACCGGTAAAAGTCGTTTTACCGCACGTTTTGCAGAATACCTTTTCTTCGTTCAAAAGTAATTCTGGAACGGTCTTGATCCAAGAGGCTACTAAAACGCTTTTCACTTTTGGCATTTTTGGATAACGCTCGGTAACACTTCACTTTATTCGGTGTTTGTAAATGATGACCATTTTTAAATGATAAATGCTGAAACGTATACACCTCCTACCTAATTATTTTTAACCAATCAGAACTCGCCTTTATTCGTTTAATTTCCGATTTTTATTCTTAGAAGCCGTAACAAAATAATCTTTGCTCTTCGGTATTGAACATGATATTTCGTTTGGAAGTCTAAAAGCAATTAATAATTTCTTAGAAAAATGTAGACACATAAATTTCTTGGAAAGGCATTAATTCCCATTTAAATAATATTTATTTTATTATATTTAACGAAACATCGGTAATCATACAATGTAAATTTCCCAGAAAATCGTCTACTACAATTTTTACAAAAATAATGAGATTTTTTAACTGAAAAATATGTCGAATAATTTCAAATTTGTTAGAATATCCGAATTATGTGGGAAAACGCCAAAATATTCTAAATATGTAACATTAAATTACTGCTAAGCGCTTTACCCTAATTCGTGTAGATCTTAAAGCGTTCAAATGCACCGTTGATAATTATCGATATGCAAAAAAACGTATAATCCGGTCTCTGGTTATAAATACTCTAAAGAAGTAATTAGTGCTTCATTTATAAAATTGAAACATACAACACATACAGTGAGATTTTTTAATGATTATCGTGATCCTACTTCTACTTAAATGCAACGCTTTGCAGTGCCGTGGTGTCTTTTATATGATTATGTGACTTATAGTACACATCGTCTACGTGAAAGCTTTGATGTATCAATATCACTACTATAGAATCTGCAATTTTGCGGTTATTTTAAGTGTGTAACGGAATCGAAACCGGCAAACATATTTAGCCCTGAGAAAGATACCGGCAATTGTAAAAGACTTTCGTTCTAGGATGTGAAAATGAATACAGTGGGAAAAATCTAGATTTCTGGGTTGGCAGCGCTTATATTTTGACATTTAAGCTTTCAATTCTTCACTTTTGATTTGGAAAAAAGACTACAGCGGACAGATTTTCGATTTCTGCATTAATATGACTCGTATGTCACGCCTTCTATGACGTTGACAGACAGATTCTGCCTTCATCATTTCGGATTGAAGAAGTGGTTACAGCTGGAATATTTTAATTTTTGAATTGGTAGTATTAATATTTGACGTTTCATATGACGTGGACAATTGAGAATTGTCTGTTAATCGGATAAATAATTATAGCAGGGGAATTTCGCTTTTATCAATTGGTAACGTTTATATTTGACGTTTAGTATAACGTTAACAGTTTTAATCGACCATCGACTGCTGGAATTAATAGCAAGACATTTAAAGTATCTAGTTAGCAGGCCTGATCAGTATTGCCAACTTGAAATTTCTCCCAGGGATCGATTCCATTCGAACCTATTTTCGATTTTTTGCTGGAAAAACTGCACAAATGTCCCTAGAGCGTTAAAATGAAGTCGAAAAGATGTGTTAAATGTTCTTCAAAGTTGGCTGGTGGCAAAAATTCTAAAGTTCGCAAAAGAATTGAAAATTTACAGTGAGTTATAATAAATAAAGGGAATTCAAATTTGGGCTTCGCCATGGTGTTCCCCAGCACTTTGACTATTCAACAACCTCAAAACTTTGTACGGAAAAGCCCAGAAAAGGTATACAATGTCCTATAAAATTAATTGGTGGCAAAAATTCAAAGGTTCGTAATAAAATTGAAAATTTCAGGAAGTGGCACAAAGGGTATTCAAATTTCGGCTTTGCCATGGTTCATATTAAACCCAAAAGATACATGGTGTACCCTGACATGGTACCCTCTTTTATTATCAATGTCCTCGCCGAGGGCGCCTTTAAGTTGTGACGAAAACTAGGAAAAAAACATCTTCTTTGGAACAAACTGCTTTAATGCTTTTCAAAATATTCATCTTTAAGATTTGTATAGCTTTGCGCGTGTTCAAATTAATTCTCCAAACATTCCTTTCACTCTGAAGTGGTTTCGACAACTTCTTGAGCTGCTGAAAATTGCTGTCCACTCATTTCTTATTAATATTCTCAATAAATCAGGTGAATACGAGCAATAAGACACTAATCCGATGTTTTTCTTCTCCAAATAATCAATTGTTTGACCTGCTATCTGAAAGTTGTAATTGCCATGATGCCGAATGATGCAGCGTTTTTGATGGTGTTTCGTGATTTCGTCTATGACTTCTAGCAAACAAATTGTTGTATCATTCAGCATTAACTATTCTTCGATCCTCTAAATTAATGGTTGCTACATATCGAATTCAACCGAAGAAACAAGCGATCATTCTCTTGGAAGTACTTCGCGAATGAACAAGTTTTATGGGATTGAGTTCATCTGGGAACACCCAAACAGTGGATTGTTACTTAGTTTCCAGTTCATACGAATACATCCAAGTTTTGTCACCGATACCAACGATGTTGTGTAAGGATTTTGCAGTTCCCCAGTCGAACTTTTTGAGCTTCTCCTTACACCACTTAAAACGAACCTTTTTGAGCCTCTGTAAAATTATGCGAAATCCATCGGGAACAGATTGCATACCTAAATGCGCATGCAAAATCGAATGTATTGCTGTCTTCGATATACCTAAGAATTCCTCTGTCTCACTGTAAGTCACTCGTCGATCTTCTTCAATCATGTTGCGCACAGCATCAATGATTTTTTGGAATAACAAGCGATTTTGGTCGACTTTCACGCAATTCATCACTGTGGACGCACGACCCCAACGAAATTCTGCAGACTAATTATCTTTTCCGATGGTTCTTCATTACCAAAAGTTGAATACAGCGATTTTATGCATTGTTGCTGAGGTTTTTACTAAAGTTGTAAAAAATCATCCAACGGAAGCCTTCACGTGAAATTTCCATTCTTTTACAAAATTGTTTTCAGGGTTTCACTTCACAATAACAAATGTCAAATTTTACGAAAATAGCAATGGTCGTTCGTATAAACGACGCCCTACGTAGTGAAGATATCTTGACCTTGTCAGAATGTGTTGGGAATCGGCCACGATATATTTTGCCCACTACCGAACTGCACAAGATATACTCAAATCACTTAAATTTAACAATCCTATCTTCAATTGTGCCCTTACTATTGGGCCACAACAAACCTCAATCGGAGTGCTTGTTCTTGTGCTTAAGACACTCTTCGACTAAAACGTCAATAATTTACACCTATTAGTTGGAGATACGCGAGGGGCATTTTGGATCGTCTGTCCTGCCGTTCGGATCTATCATTCTTTGGCTCTCGAAAGAATTTGAAAAGATAGATCGCTTAGTTAACAGCGATTTTTTAGAATATCAAGCAGACTAAACAGCAGGACATATGTTTTATACTCGTATGGAATTCAGGCGAGAGCTTTCTCTGTTATCAGCTACTAACGTACAAATAAACCGTCGGAATTCCCCTCGCGCATGTCTAGCTATTGAAATTTATTCTCGATACGAGCAACGTTGCAGCGCAACGACATCTTCTCCTGAAACGTCGTCTCCACGTCATATTACATTTTCTGTATTTGTTTCGTAGTCGTGGAGGTCTAAAACATTCTTTAAGTTTTCATCTCGATTTTGTACTTTTGTTTCTGCAATTTTTCGAGTTCGTTATTTAGTTTCATATTTTGATCCGCATTTAGTTTAATGTTTGGTAAGTCGTGTTTTGTATGAACTTTTGGTCCAACATCGCTTTGACTAATTAAAGTTATTTTATTATACAATGAAAGCGGGCACCTTTGTAACCGGACAAATTTTCTATACACAAGTGCTTTGTTACGTTTTTAGCACAAATACTTTAACACACTATATTTCTATATATTTCGTGCGAAAAATCTCTCATAAACGGACACAAAACATTTACTAAGTATATAATATCCAAAAAAGAATCGTAATAAATCCGGTGTTCCCCTTTTTACATAGTCGTCAGTGTATGTCATGAATCGCAATGAATTCCGTGATTCCCCTTTTTACACACTCTTATGCGTAGTGTGTGCCACATATCGTAGTTAACGCGGTGATTCCCCTTTTGCAAGCTATTATACTAAGTGTACGTATTGTCTAGTTTGTGTTTGCTGTTTTTACTCCTTTTGAATCGGTTACAACTTGCATCTCGTAACGACACGTACATATTAGAATAGCACCGCGAAAAAATGTACTTTAGTTGAACGAAAAGATTGTAATAAGCAGCACATTGAATAGAGAAAAGTTGTCAGTGCGTGAACTAGCGACAAGGTAAGAAAGGAAAAATAAACAATTTTCTACATTTGTAAATATGTTTGGAAAGGTTCAATATCGGGAATACACTGGCTGCAAAAATTAGAAAAATAAAGAAAATATATATCGAAAATGACAGTCTGGTATAAATACTCTCTTCTTCTTCTTCTTAATCTTTTTTACCCTTTCTACCTTTCGGTGTAGGGGTATAAATACTCACCAGAAGAAAAGTATTTTTAAACCTCGTATAGACAAAATGTATTTTGATTGGTTCGCAAAGGCTAGAAGCCAGAACATTCCCATTTCTGGACCGGTAGTAAAGGCGAAGGCAAGTGAAATAGCCCAATAAATAGGATACTAATGGCGCAGAAGACATAACATTATTTTCAAACGTATAGCTTGTGAAGCTTCAGATGTAATTCAGGTAGACGTCGACTAGGTCAAGGCAAAACTTCCATCTTTATTGCTTGGATATCCACCAAAGGATATTTACAATGCTGATGAATAAAGGCCGGATAATATGCAGTTTGCATAAATTTGCATATTTGCATAATATATGCATTTTGTATATTATTTGCATATTTTATAGTAATTCAGCATATTTGAAGTATCCGAGTTTTATTTATTTATTGGATGTAATTTATTATAGGATAGGCATTACTAAAAATATGTCGTGGTTGTAACAAACAAAGAGTTAAACAGCCCTCTTTAAATTAAAAATAGCATTCTATGAAGCCTCTTCTCGATACTTTTCCGATAAGCGCTTCCAAAAATTTATTAATGCTGTTCCCATACATCTTACCGGGACAGAATTCAAGGAAAACCTAATTCCCTGAAACTTCTAAATAAATACAAAAATACATTTTACCAGAAAATTAGGAGCACAGGTGTTTCTTTGTTATTCGGAGAAATTTATTCCCATATTCGAAAGCAATCTTATTTATTTTAAACGTCATTTTACGTTGGTTTTTCGAAGTGTAAACTTGTGGGTTGTTATTAATTATAATAGCAAAAATGCCGAAAATAGCGACTCTGCCTGGATGAATTGCACCTTATTCAGAATTGCGTATGGATGGAGAAACAGTATTTTGCGTAGCATGCCGCAAGATTGTAAGTAAAATTTAAGTTTATTTCCTCTTATTAATCTATAGTTTTTAAACGATGTTTAACAAAATCACCAATACAACGCTTCAACAAATAATTTTATTTTAAAATGAGTAAAATGAGATGCATATTTCATGCGTATTTTTCGCATATGATCAGCACAGTACGGAATATCTGATATTCCGTATTCTGCTGATAATTTTTAAATAAAAATCATTTTAAAATAAAATTATTTGGCGAAGCGTTGTGTCGGTTTTTTTATTAAATGTCGTTTATTCCGATTGCTTCGCAAACTCTTTACACATTAGTATTTTATTACTCCTTTATCTTTTACTAACACTTATTTTATAAGAAAACAACTGATGACGTGATATTTTTTATGCAGGTTACAAGTGAGAGAAAGTTTCAAGTCGACCAGCATATTAAAACTCCATCTCATGCTGCAAAACTATCAAAGATGAAATTGGCGAAGAAGGGTCAGCAAACATTACCGCAATGTTTGCCATCAACCTCCAGAAAATCGGAACAAGAACAATTTAATGAAGATTTGTACCTAATGTTTGTGTCGGCAGACATTCCACTGCATAAAATAAACAATTTAAATATAAAGTTATTTTTGCAAAAGTACACCAGCCAATATAATATTGCCGACGAGAGCACCTTAAGAAAAATTATATTCACCGTATCTATGCAGAAACATTGAGTAGCATTAAGCAGGCTGTGTCAAACAATTACCTTTACATATGCGCAGATGAAACTACTGATAGTGTGGGCTGATACATAGTTCATTTAATAATAGGTATCCTTAACGTATCGGTTCCAGCAAAATCTTATTTAATTTCATCCAAACAGTTAGAAAAGGCAAATAATTTCACAATAACAAGGTTTATACAGGAAGAACTGACAACCTTTTTCTTACCGGAATCGATTCCAACAGAAAAAATTCTATTGTTTTTAACGGATGCCGCACCATACATAGTGAAGGCAGCTTGCAACTTGAAAATCTTTTACCTAAATTTAATTCACACAACTTGCTTGGCGCACGGACTAAATCGTGTTGCAGAAAAAGTAAGAAACCATTTTCTCTTAGTAAATACTTTAATTAGTAGTGTTAAGAAAGTGTTTTTAAAGGCTCCATTAAGAGTTCAGTTTTACAAACAACATCTACCCGGTATTCCGCTTCCTCCTTAACCAGTAATCACACGATGGGGAACGTGGTTGGAAGCTGCTATTTTTCATGCAAATCATTATGAAGATATAAGGACAATTATTATGGATCTTGATAGCGATGCACAATATGTGCTAGACGCCCAAAAGGTGTATTAGAGTAAAGAAATACCTCAACAGTTGGCGTTTATTAAAGCCAACTACAGTTTTATTTCCACTTCTATATTGCAATTGGAAAAACAATTTATGTCGCTAATTGAGAGCGTTGAAATAATAAACAAAATTGAAAAGTTATGTTTTGATGTTAAAAGAAGGGTGGGAAAATCGGTGTATGAAATTTTTTTAAGTGTAATAGAAAAAATGAGGGTTTTGAAAAGCTAAAGGATATTGCTAAAATTTTGTGTGGTGAGTCAGTACAAAATATTGAGTTGACAATAGAGGATATTTCTAATTTGAAATATGCTCCTATAACAAGCGTGGACGTAGAACGAATCTTTTCAATATATAAATACATGTTATCAGACAAGCGCCACAATTTTTCTATTGAAAACTTGAGAAATATGTAATTGTAAATTGTTTTCATAGTTAATTATGTTGTAAAATGTTATAAATAAACTTGTAGTAAACATAATAGAATATTTTTTTCTATAGTATTATATTATATTTTCTAGCATTACTCCTATTTTTTTATCTGCATATTTTTCATAAGAAAGTGTATATTTAGGCCAAAACATCTGCATATTTATGCGCATATTTCCACTTTTTTTGCATATAATCCGGCCTCTACTGATGAAAGTGGGTTATTCTTCCGTGCTCTCCTGATAAAACTTTTGCCTTGAAATCTGACAAATGTATCGGTAGTAAGCTATAGAAGAAAAGACTCACTGTTTTGTTTTGTGTAAGCATGACAAGGGAAAAAGAGATGTTAGTTATATTTAAAGCAGATCGTCTTCAAGCATTTAAAAATCTTTTAACCCTGCTGTTAGATTAAGCCCATTTGGTCCAATTTTTTTTTGTAGCGACAGCAACAAATACAACAACACAGACCAGCTGGACGCTCGAACTAACATAAACATATTAGAGCGCCCAATTAGCCGATAAATGGATGGCAAGTTAAATTATTAACGCTTCACAATTATATTTATAAACTACATTAAAGAATTCAATCAATTTTCATAAAAAATTTGCATTTGTGTGGTATGGACCAATTGGTCTCTTAATACAAGATTCGTATATTTCTGTAAATCTAACAGCAGGGTTAATTAAAGACCTACCAGTAAATTGGATATCTAACAGAAAGGCATGATGGATGAGGCGAGCTATCATGTTTGAATGGTTACAGCAATTTGATAAGAAAATGATATGATAGAAAAGAAAACCTCTCTTATTCTTTGATAATGCAGCATCTCATCCTAGAGATTTGAATTTAACAAATTTTAATATAATTTTTTTACTTGTAAACAAAACTTCGGTGAATGTCAACCCTTGGATGAGGGCGTAAACCAAAATTTCAAGGTTCATTACAGAGGCTTTATTTTTAAGCACATATTATCAAAAATAGATGCAGCCAATTCAACATCACAGCTGGCAAGATGCATTAATGTAGTACTTGAGGCTTTATACTTCATTAAAATTTCGTGGGATAAAGTCGAAGCAGCGACTATTAAATGTTGCTTTCGTAAAGCAGCGTTCGTAAGAGATAATGGCATCCTTTGTTACTAACTGTTAAAACGTTTGTCAAAATGGCAAATGACACCTTACCGATAGCTCACCACATTGGTATGGTCAGAGGCGATCCACGCCCTGCCAGCCCAATGAAGACGGCGTAGGTTAAGATCGTAAAAATTAACTAGGCGTCACTTGCCAATTTGTGTTACTGGGTCGCCTTTCAATAATAATAATACATAATAAAATATAATATATGGTGGGAAGTTATCCGAACTAACTATGGAAAATAATTACTATTTGAAACTAAATAAAAAAACGAACGAGGCGAGAATTGTCGATTAACAGCACATTCATTAGTTGTGAATAGTAAAAAAGAAAACCAAATAAAATATCAATTGTATTATTATCAATTAACACATTTGGTAGCCGATGGAATTCCAACAGGACTTACAGCCACTTACAATTTTTCCGAACGTAATTATAGATAAAAGGAAGATTCGCGTGACAGTACTGAAGTCCATCCACCTGCTCAGAAAATATGATTAGACCCTTATTAATGCATATAACTTCTTTATTAGTGTACTTCTGTAAGCTCCTTAAATTTTTCCTGGATATTAATGATTTTTTATTCTTATAGTTGCAACATCTTTCTAATTACTTTCATTAGATATTTTAGATACGTCAATCTTCAATTTGGAATTCGGTGAGGTCATTGTAATAATCTAGCATGAGTCATTTCTCGAAGAGGCGATGTGATCTAACCACACAAATCATGTGATATAACGCCTTTAGACCTTTTTTGGGATTAACGGAAGTAACTTGTCTACGCCAACCAGTCAAATATCATCTTAGGGTGAACGGAATACGACACGAAATAGCATATATTGAACATCAGATGTGCCAAAATTTCATTAAAAATTGGAGTTTTCGTATGAAACGAAACCGTCGCAATCACTTCGCTAATATCGATTATCATTATTAATCTAATCGAATAAGCTTTCATGAGATAATAGAAGTTAGACGAATTTCAAATTCGTTTGGATTTTATTCAATTACAAAACTCGGACAAGGAAAATCAAAAACCCCTTATAAGACCACACATTTTGCAATATTAAGATCATCTTTGATTTGAAGCGTGGGGAATTCAACTTAGACTCAAACCTGGAATTATGTGCATAAAAAAATTCAACGCAAAAATTCAAATTCAATAGTCCTTGCGTTTATCATAGCATGTTATTAATTTAGAATGCATATTTCGACATTGCAGTTGGCCTGCTCAACGGTAAGAACGAAGCAAAAACTTTGTGTGCTCCGTGGAAGTCTAAAAGGGGCGTACATCAACATGTCAGAATAAATGAGTGTTCTAGGATGATGATGAATGATGATCAGAGACCGGATTATATATTTTTTGCATATCGATAACTATCAACAGTACAATTGAACGCTTTAAAATCTACACACATTAAGGTAAATCAAATTAAACTAGTGCTAAACGCTTTTATTTACTCTAATTCGTGTAGATCTTAAAGCGTAATTGTACCATTGATAGTTATTGATATGGTGGTGATGATACTATCAGAATAAATTCTGTTCACCATTTATACAAATTCATAATTTACTTCCCTAATCCGCTTCATGCCCATTTTATCCTTGTTTATGTTTTCATTTATCCTAAACGAAATATGTTTTTGAAATAGAAATCCGAAGATATTTCCAAAATATTAACTCGGCGTGTGCTAACGTTTCCAGCAAATTCCGAACTAGCTCTAACTCAATCAACACCAAATAAAAAGAAATAAACGTAAATAAAACTTACCGCGATCCTCCCGTGATCGACTGTGCACGGTTTAGTTTGGCAATATACAAACGAAGCGGCCCAAAATGGCGGGTCTTGTCGCCTGTTTTGAAAAGATGTCGGAAAACCGACGTCCAGCACCAACGAAAGACTAGCTCCCTACTAATTCCCTATAACAACGTGAAAGCAAGGTATTACCGTATTGAAATTTACAAAAGAAAAGACTCATCTCTAAGGAAAAGCAACGTGGATGACTCGTTCGAAACGCAAAACTAGGGGAAACGAAATTTCAACGATACTCTTAACTGTAATAATCAATTCACTGCGTCGGAAATCCGTATAAAATCCTCGATACGAGATTTGCAAAAAGACGCGGTAAAAAACTCAAGTACGGAAAACCAACTGTTTTTGTTGTCCCGTTACCATGGAAATGCTGAGTCAAACCGCCGCAATGAACGTAGCGCCGCTGCCGCGGCTGTCAATAGGGAAAAAATAGGACTAAAGGAACAAGAAATCATACACCATATTATACAGGGTATTGAAAACTTCACAATCCGTACACAATTGATAACATCACAGTGCTCAACCTTGAAAGAGCTGTTTAAGTTATTAAAATTACTGAGTAATGAAATCCAGGAACGGAAGAGAATATCGACGAGTCCAACACCCTGTGAAATATGTAAAAAGATAGGTCACACGAAGGAAATTTGCTTTTTTAGGAAAGATGAACTTAATAATAATAATAATAATAATGTATTTAATCCCTTCGACTACAGTAGAGTATAGGACATGTCACAATATCAATAAAGAACATACAATATAAACAAAATATCACAAAATATCAAAATAGATAAAAAAAAATACAAACACATTATACAGATCACAAGATAAAAAAAAACATTTTAGAAGCATCAACAATCAAATATTTTCATACGCATATTAAATTTCCTTATTGTATCTGCAAGACCAATAAATCACATGATAATTATCACAGCTCGTCATCACTTAAGTACTCATTAAGTGAGTAATAGGCCTTCCCCATCATTAAATTTTTAACTATATATTTGAACCTATTTAGTGGAAGAAATTTATATCTATTTGGTAATCTATTGTAAACTTTAACTGCCAAATAATGTGTACTTTTTTCTCTTAGAGTTAATCTATGTTTAGGGATCTCTAACAAGTTGGTGTTTCTGGTATTGTAGTTATGATAGTTAGCCACTTTTGCAAATTTGCTCCCGTTTTCCCTCGCGTATATTAGCAATTGATATATGTATATACTCGAGAGTGTCATGATTCTCATTTCACTAAAAAGTTCTGCAAGTTGTTCTGCTGTTCACTCTATTCATTGTTCTTATTGCGCTTTTTTGTATCTTAAAAATCCTGATCACATCCATCGATCCACCCCAGATTATTGTTCCATATGTTAATATGGAATGTATATGTGCAAAATAATTTTAATGCGCTAATATCTACCATATCTCTTAATCGATACAGCGCAAAGCACTGTGAACTCAGTTTATTAGATGTCAGATGAATGTGATCACTGAAACGAGTTTTCATCCATTGTGACACTCAAGAATCTAGTGCTGTACTCTTGTACAAGACTACTATTGTTTACTTTTATGAGATATGAGGAAGTTCTATCCCTCCTCGCACAGTGAAACTATAAATACAGTCTTTTTGGTATTCAGCAGTAGTCCATTCCTTAGGTAGTACACATTCAATATTTCCACACTTCTCTCTGCCTCATTTTTTATATTGTCATTCTTCCCATATGTAATTAATACAGTTGTATCGTCCGCATAACTTACTAAATTCTCTGTCGGCATGTCATTGACATATATAATATACAGTAGTGGACCCAGCACACTGCCTTGTGGAACACCTTTCTTCATTATTCGTGTGTCAGATTGTGTCTCATTTATTTGGACATAGTGTTCTTAATGTAGCTTTTAAACCATTCAAGGAACAGACCTCTAATTCCATAGCAATGAAATTTTTCCAGCAAAATCTGATGATCGACCAAATCAAATGCTTTGCTCAGATCAATAAAAATGCCCATACTTTTTTGTCCCCTATCCAAGCTGCTATACAAATCATTCATAAATTGGGTCACGGCCAATATGGTAGATCTCCCCTCACGAAAGCCGAATTGTTTAGGATTTAAAATTTTGTATTTATTTAAAAAGCTTACTAATCTATTTGCTACCAGTTTTTCTATTATCTTAGAAAATGTGCTCAACAAAGATATGCTATAATTCTATAGTATTCTATAGTTTGCAACCATATAGTTACACCCTTTTTTAAAAATAGGTTTGATCTTAGCTATTTTTAGGTTTTCTATAAATACACCCTCAGCAAACGAATTATTGATAATTGTTGTTAACGGTTTTACAAGTTCGTCTGCACATTCTTTCAACAAAATGGCGTTAATGTTATCATTCCCAGATGACATAGTTTTCCTGAGGCTTCAGATAATATTGAAAACCTCTACTTCATCTGTAGGATGCAAGAAGAAAGAATTAGGGTTCTTCTCCAACGTTGATACATACGGAGCAATTGGTTCTAGTAGAGCAGGCATGGGCAACCTTTTTTGTAGAAGTTTTATGCTGCGAGTAATCTTGAAAAATATACATTTTTGTAGTATCCTTATGATTCATTATGAATTAAGTTTAGACAGGCCGTGCTAATATGCAACGAAAGAATTCAGTAGCGGGCCGGGCAAATCTTACTCGAGGCCGCATGTGGCCCGCGGGCCGGAGGTTGCCCATCTATATATAGTAGAGAGAGATTATTTGTCATAGAATTAAAATAATTATTAAAATAGTTGGCCACCGTTTTCGATTCCTCACCTAGTGCACCATCTAAAGACAAAGTTACCTTCTGATTTCTATTTACTTTTGTCTTTGTATTGTTATTTATAATTGACCAAGCAGTTTTGGTTTTATTTGTTGAGTTCCCAAGCAAGGCAATGTGGTGCATTGACTCTGCTTTTTGATTACTTTTCTGTATATCATCTTATATTTCTTATAATAGTTCTTAATTTCTTCGTTTCCTGTTAAAGTCAATTTATATAGATCTTTAAGCTTTCGAGATGATATCCTAATACCTTCTGTTATCCATCGATTATTATTCTGTCTTTTGTTTGTTCTTCTAACATCTGGAAAAGACAGCTGAAAATTGGAATTTATTTTAAGTATAAAATTTTCGTACTTTATTTGTGTAGTTTCAGTGTCCAAGATATTTGACCAATCTTCACTTTGTAACAGCTCCTTGAAATATTTAATATTCTCTCTACTATTTAATTTCTTGAATGTTACAGAAGACGCCCGCTCTTCACCGACGTTGAAGTAACATATTATTTTCTGACCGGAGTGATCTGAGATGCCATTATGCAAAACGGTGCTATCATAATTTTCTATACTATTATCAACACATATATTATCTAAACATCTACTGCCTCTGGTTGGCTGATTAATAGTACTATTTATATTAAAAGATCTTGTTAGATCATTGAACATATTTAATTCTTTCGATTGGATTAAAAATTTATATTGAAATCGCCACATATTACTATTTTATGATTCTTAAAATTACTCAAAATTTCAAGCAGTTCCCCAAACTTTCTCTCAAATATAGAGAAATCACCACTAGGGCTCCTATATACTACAGCTACAATTAGATTAACACTTAAAAGCCTAAATTTACTTGCCGCCCTTTCAAAATGAATATCCTCCGAAATATTTTTACTGTCTCCAAAGGACTAACGTCAATACAATGCAAGGAATCACTGATATATATAGCAGTCCCCCCATGAGAAAAAGACCGCCTACTAAAATGAACAACCAAACAATATCCTTCTATCGAAACACTCTTAATATTGTCGTCAATAAACCAATGTTCAGTCAAACACAAGATATCACATTTTTCATCTTTAAAATATATTTCAAGTTCTTCCATTTTACTGTTCAAGCTTTGAATATTCTGATGAACTATGGTCACCATGTCTGGCTTATTTTTGGAGTATGCAAGTTGGTTAATGCTGAAAAAGTATTTCCGCCGATAGACATCGCTTCCAGCAACTCACCACAAATGGACTTCTTTGAGCCATGTTTTAAATGAATGCCATCTCTCATATAATCCTCAACCGAAACTACATTATTAACACAAAATACTTGCACATGTTCATAATCTTTAGTAAGATTATATATTTTATCATTTATATCTTTATTGTAGCATACAAGTGGAATTGTAGTAATGATAACGTTCGTGTTCTGACTACTATCCATTATTAATTTAAATTTTTTTACCAGTTTAAAAATATGTTCACTCTCAAAACAGTTCTTCACATCATTAGCACCAGTCATTGTTATAAGAAAGTCGGTTTTCGTTAGATTATTTGTACTACTTTCCAAATTCTTCACCACTTCGTCTATCCCGGCACCCGGTTTCACCATTCCAAACACCGAAAAATTGTCTGTTAGTTTATCTTTCAGTAGTCTACTGTAATGTCTACCATGACTGTCACTCAATAGTACAACCCGTTTGTTTTTACTTCGGTGTTGATTCATCGCTGCCACGGCCACATTGGCATCATCTTTAACGATTCTTCAAATGAAACAGGCTACTTAGCAACCAGGCTACAACATCAACGTCCAAGAAGCCACCTACTTGCTTCAAATGTAATGAAATAGGGCACATTGCAAGGTTTTGTATGCAAAGAGGAGAACATAGAGAGCCACAACCAGGACCCTCTACGACACACATGATGGTAAGCCTTGATCAGTCTTCTAAATTTAATAAAATTTGTCAAATCAATGAGCGACATATACATAGCTGCACTAGTAGATACAGGCAGTGTCAAATACTTAGTAAAAGCATGTGTTATTAGTCAAGTGCTGTGCAAGGAACTGCCAAATGCTTGCACTCTGGTTGGCCTGAATGGTAGCAAGATGAGTTGCTACAGTGAAGCGCTTTTAAGTATACTTATCAACGGAACGCGCTATGAGATTACTGCGGTTGTTGTTCCAGACAGTGCGATGACACCAGATGGGACAGGATTTTCTGACCACTGTAAGATGGGTTGCCGGCCCTGAGGGCGTTACGTTCTTGGCTGACGAAGTAGCTTCTGAAATAGCTCAGCTGATGAATATTGAAATAGACCTAAGTGAAATATCATTAAATATTAACAATGAGATCGAAATTAGTAAAGTGCATGAGGTAGATAGAATGATAAGGTCCAGCCAAGAAACAGATGAAATAATCGACTTTGAATCAAGCATTAAAATGAAAATCGATTTAAAAACTGAGAAGCCCATACGTTTTTGTCCAAGAAGGCTGACGTATCATGAGAGAGAAATCACAAACCAAATAATAAACGACCTTTTAGATAAAAATATTATAAGACCAAGCAAGTTAGAATATAGTAGCCTCATAGTTCTATGTAGAAAGAAAAATAACGAGTACCGTTTGTGCATAGACTACCGAGAACTAAACAAAGTCACCATACGCGAAAACTTCCCTCTACCTATTATCGATGACCTATTGATAAGGCTAAGCACAGCCAAGTACTTCACTGTCCTTGATCTGAGAAACGGGTTCTACCACATTG
Organism: Chrysina gloriosa; assembly: GCA_038088585.1. Lineage (NCBI taxonomy): Eukaryota > Metazoa > Arthropoda > Insecta > Coleoptera > Scarabaeidae > Chrysina > Chrysina gloriosa. Next base: position 25,249,424 of record CM076089.1, read on the forward strand.
ACATCGGGGATGATTCTACCAAATACACTTTCGTAACACCTCACGGCTAATTTGAGTTTACCAAACTGCCTTTTGGACTGGCAAATTCTCCGTCCGTATTTCAGCGTTACATGCATGATATTTTCGAAAACCTGATTAGGCGAGGTAACGTACAGGTCTATATGGATGATTTACTAGTGGCGACCGTGACTGTTGACGAGAACATGTCCATCTTGTTAGAAGTTTGCCGATTGACCCGAACCAACCGGTTGAAGCTAAGATTGGATAAATGCTCCTTTCTGATGACGTCAATTGAGTATCTTGGGTATACAATAAGCGATGGAAGTATTAGGCCCGGCCCTGGTAAAATAGTTGCCATCAAGAATTTTCCAGAGCCTAGAGCTGTCCGACAACTGAGATCATTCCTTGGCCTAACATGTCATTTTAGAAGATTTATCAAGGGATATTCCCTAGTCGCGAAACCTCTAACAGACATGTTAAAGCAAACCTCCACGTTTGCGTTTGACAAAGAAGCGAAAACAGCTTTCGAATAATTGAAGACATGTCTGATGCGCGAACCACTACTTGAAATCTATAATAGAGACCTTGAAACACAAGTGCATACGGATGCAAGTAGCCATGGTTACGGCGCTATGCTGATGCAGAGGTCATTAGATGACCAGTAGTTCCATCCGGTATATTTCTTTAGTAGAAAGACTAATGACGCTGAGAGCCGCTATTGCAGCTTCGAGCTGGAGTTGTTGGCAGTAGTCAAAGCGGTCGAGTACTTCAGGGTATACCTTTTGGATAAGAAGTTCAAAATACTGACAGACTGTAACGCACTAAAAATGGCTATGAAGAAGAAAGAAATCAATTCCAAAATATGTCGATGGTGCCTGAGTTTGGAGGAGTTTGAATATGAGATGGAATACCGAAGTGGTACCCAAATGAAGCACGTTGATGCTCTAAGCAGAGTATACGAGATTAATCTCATTGAAGAATGTGAATTGGAGACCTTACAAACTAGAGATGCTGAGCTGAGAGAAATCAAATCTAAGTTAGCCCGAGATGAGAAATATCAGGATTACGCCTTAGTTAACGGAATAGTTATGAAGTCTTACAATGAAGAAATCCTCTTCGGGCTAATATTCAAAATGCCTAGATAATTTTTGTTGAATACTAGCAGATTGCTACTTGCAAAATGTATTTCGTTTTCTTTTCTTACGACTTCCTTTTTCTCTGCTAAATTTCTTTCTGTAGCTTTATCATAATAAAACATCGGCATTTCCAAAATTGTCTGTGGATAAAAGTTCGGCTCTCGTAAAATTAATGCTGTATTTAAAACGACAGTTCTCGCGGACAAGTTCGGCTTTTTCTCTTTGGTACGTTTTGATGTTTAGTGTTTATGTACTCTTGCCCAAGTGTCTAAGAATGTCGTGTTTATTTCCTTTCATTTCTTCCCTAGTTCTATTAACTAATGCATAAATCGTTAGATTTTGGCTTGTCTCCAATTACTTCTGTTTACGTCGTATTTTTCATCGAGTTCAAAAAAGTTACTTCAAGAGGTATACTAAAGTATTAAACCAAATAATATGCAATCTTACAAAACTAAAACCTCAAGTGAGTTTACCCTTCACCGTTTATGCTATGATTTGGGGGCTGATACTCCAGTGTCTTCAAATGCTTGAATAAAGCACTTGTTACCTCATTCATTGCTGATAATGAAAAAGCTTAAATAACGATACGGACGACACGCATTAAACGTAACGTCCTTTTAGTACCAATCCACGTTTCAATTTTCAAACAGCAAGTTTTATTATGCCATATGGACATCTCTGTGTGATTACTACGAAATAACTAGTCTGTTAACATTTTGTATGTGGTATTGCAAGGGTATCTCCAAAAATCGGTCTTTATACCATACTACATCAACGCCTAATACATTTCTGCCATGGTTTACGTCTGAAATTCGACACAACTTCCTCCTCAAAATATTATCATAGATAATGGAAGAGAAGTGATCGATTTCGTTTTTGTCAGCAATATTTTTCTACGGGAGTTGTAATTGTGGTCTCGAGCAGACAGTCGTAACTTAAGCAAGTACTAGGCAGTGAAATATAGCTACTATACTCACTATACGACGCCTTTTCTCTCGGTTCGGCTCGATAAAATGCAGGCGCACACAAGCACACATATTTACAACGCTTGATAGACAAGAGTGGGGAGGCTATTTTATCCCATTTCCTCGCAGGACAAATGTATGATGTATATGTTTGTTTCTTTTTCGTGTCGCCTTTGTCGTTTCATCGCGTTTCAAATCATTCACAACGGTGCTAAAGAAGTTTTCACTTCAAAAAGAAAAAGAAATACTAATGTGCGGCAGAAAAATTAAAAGGGTCAGGATACGCACAATTCGCATTCCTGCTCATATGGGTAAGTGGCGCTTTAAGTAAAACATTAGTATGCGCTCGTGAACTGTAAAATGTATCCAGAAATCTGCAGTTATAGAGGGCAACAACGAATTGTACTTAGGAAAGCAAACACGGCAAATCGACATCATGGTTGATCAACTTGAAGAGAAACCTACCACTAGCTACTTCCTTGCGGCGAGACAACGATTCAAGATTGTGCCCCTGAAGTAGGCTATCATAATCAATACCACAAGGAGGATACACGCCATCCGATGTATAAGAGAGGTTTTTCAGAAATCTTTTTTGAACCACTTCAAGCTGCAGTTGATGATGATAGTAGTTAGGATACCATACAATAAAGGCATACTCCATCTTGGAGCGAAAAAGCGAGTAGTACACAGTCTTTAACGCATCATCAAATAATGAATTCTATAGGCTAGAAAGTGGGCCAAAACTTCGGCGGGTTGACATCGACACACGAACCTACCTGGCCTGATGAATTCCCTTCTCGGTGGTGCCGATTAGTTGCATAGGAGAAGTGGGTTACAAAAGAAGCATGGTATGTTTTAGATGCACCACTGGTTTTTTCCACTAATAAAGCTAAGAAAGGTAGTTTCGTTCTAATGTCAGACAGGAGGATACCAGGAACTATCGTATATTGAACTGAACAATCCGAAATTTCGTAATTCACCCAATTGCAGACTGATTACGGCTCAAATGGGAAGCCATCGCCTTAAATTAATCTTTTGCAAAGAGCGGAGCCAAGCGTGCGTCCCGCCACTCTATTACCAAAAATCGACTCCCTGAATTCCTACACTGTTATTTAATTACTAGGTAAACAATATTAATGCGATGTATGTGCCTGTTTCTCAGACACTAACTTTTTGGATCCGTGTTCTGTATTTAATTCACAATGTTATTGTGGTGGTTCCTCGCTTTAGTTTTAAAAGCAATCATCGATGAGAAACTTGCATAAATATTATGTTGCAAATTCAACCAAACATTTAAGAGCTTCATTTGACAGTTCGGGGTATTCTTGCGTTCTTTTGATTCAAAAGTAATCCGGGTTCTGGAAAAGAATTCTGGTTTCAACATTCCACCACTTGATATTTCAATCAGTTTTTCTTCCATGTTTGTTGGAACTTTAGCATGTTGAAGGAAATTGTCCAAAAAGGAATTCAGTATTCATCTCTAATTCTCATAACTGGTTTGAATTTCGTTTCTTGTTTTAAATTGCACAAAGTAACTTGCATGTCTAAAGAAACCTGCTCAGTTGAAATTTTCCAAAACCTATGTTTTCCATAAATTCATTGATTTTGTCCGTAACTGCTATTATATTAATATCCCGACCCTGCAAGTCACTATTTAAGATATTAAGGTATTTAGAAGTATCAGCAAGGAAAGCCAACCTAATAAGCCAAAGAGGATTGGAAAAAAGGTTTCGATATTCTGACTTCTCTTCTTATGAGTACATCGAATGGCCTGCTTTTAACTGAACAACCATTTTCAAAACGCTACTCCTCGAAAGTCATATTACTCCTGTGTGAAAACGAAGATTTAGATCTTCACAAAATTACGTAATAATACGAATCTGTGATGCTTCTCTTTTGATAGAATTTACAACTTTAATGACATTTTTCATAATAAAATCTATTTAGAAAGGCAATGACTTTTAGGCAAGGGTCTCTCGTTATAAGAAATAGTGCAGCCATTTAGCACTTGGCACTACTTCTTGTAATCTGACAATAAGGCCAGATCGGGGTCCATAGCATTACCACCACCGGTGCATATAGCAACATATTTTGCCCAGTTAATATCCTATTTCGATGTAAGTATGTACATTGCATAAAAGTATCAAAATCATTGCTTCCGTTGTATCTCACGAATGTTACAAACTAGGCACAGTTAGAGAGATCTATATTTTCATCCATTTGTAGGGAGAATTACGTGCATTTCTTGATATTTTTATGTTCTTCCATGTTACTTATTCTCCTTTGGATAACACTATATAGAGGTATTGTTTTTAATTTTGTCTCAAGTAACAAACACATTCTCTACGTTAAGTTTAATTTCGTTTGTTATTGTTTTATTTTAATTAATTAAAAACAAATAAAATTAGGTATGGTACAAAAAGGAGACCGTAAACAACATTTTTACCAAAAGGAGGTTGCGCTTTAAAAGGTTGGGAAACACTGCTCTAAACCAACCTGGATTCAAAGATAATGACGTATATTTACGAAACATTTTAAGGCAGTTACAAAGACGATACAAATCGATTCACACTGGAAACGACAACAATCATCGCTATCGTCGTTAGTATAATATTTCAGCATACTGTTCGAATTACCAAAAATCCATTTACTATAGTAAGGTAAGTACTGTATCACCATCAAATCGTGCACGAATAATCCTGGTACGGATCCAACAATCTTATTATGGCATAGTATAGTTCCACCAGTAACGGCAATTTCAGATGAAACATAGGACCTCAAACAAAGAAATGTTGTTTGCTCACAGTTCACCTTATGCATTGTCTGTGAGCAATTTTCTTTAACCCAATCCACGACTACTGCATCCGCCACTTCAAACTGTTCCTCCCTTAAATGGATCAATTTACTAACTGTACCTGGGGACGGTTTTCTTGGTCATAAAGGAAACGGTCCAGAAAGGAACGCCTGTATTAAAAGGACTCTCGAGCTCAGCAAGAGACAAGTCAAAGTCACAGGATTCATCGTTTGGCAATGACTTCGAGTAAACGATTCTCCGTACGAGATGTTCGTTCTGGAGATCGGTGTTGTTGTAAGCGGTTACGAGTACATCCAATTGGTCGAAATACATCAACTTCTTGTACGGTATCAGTATGTAACGCGGTTGGAAATAGATGGCGGTTGAATGAATTCTGCCCGAAAAACATATGTGAACTATGAAGCGATAAACATTGTTCGATTTGGTAATGTTCAATTCAGCGAAATAATTTTCCTCTTTGGGTAGTCCAGTTACTAGGATAGGTACCCTTGGTACGTCATTTTTGCCATCATCATCGCTATTGTTATACTGTGGTAATATAGATAGAGAGAGGAGAATGATTAAGCAAACCGACAGAGACAGAAAAAAAACTGACAGTAGTATACAAATAATTAGTATCATGAATGCCTCGGTGCAAACATTGGAAAGTATGAGGAAAATTTCGCCTTCGCGTTTTTAATAATAAATAAGCCGCCCCAGGAAATGAATATCAGACTGAGTGTACTTGTAGTCAGAAAAGCCATCTCGATAGAATGGTGGATGTGGCACCCACGACTTCTGAGTTTGTGGTCCGATGGTGTATCCACTCTGCTACATTGTACCTATTCGCATTGAAAGAACATCAACGATGGAAGAGTGGTTTGCGGAAGAATTTGAGAGGAAGCGAATAAATTTAGAGATGTTCTAAATGAAAAAGCTGTTTATCAAGGAACTAACAAATACTATTATGATAGAAGAATGTTCAAGATGCTTCAAAATATTTTTGAGCTTGTATCAGACTTGGTAAGATAAGATGCACTGTAATGTACTCCAAGTACTTACGCTTGTGCCTTGTAAAATGTTTGAAATATTGTGACACGAAATTTAAATGATTACGTAAGGTGGAAATACGGCTGTACCAACCAGGTTTAGGTAGTGGTTGTCAAGATGTATTCTTTACTTTGCAATGTCATTTTTGTTTGTTTGTGTATTTCTTTAAATATCTATAAATATTTATTATACGAATAAAGGAACATCGGCAACTGATAAACTCTGATTTCGATGAAGCTGTACAGAGTGAAAGAGTACCTTGCTATAAGAATAAAGCATTTCTTAGCGGCCGAATCCCTATTTCGAAGTACAGACTCCCAAAAATTTTGACGATTTTTAAATTTTTGTAGATATCTCTGAAACCAACACAGATATCTTTCTTTTTGGAATATAATTTGAAGTATAGTACATAGTTTCAATGATGGCCTAAATTGTTTTCGGAAAAATTAAATAACGGGTGATCAGGCGTCCCGTACCCCTTTCTTAAATAGTTCTTTTTTTATTTATCACAAATAAAGTTGGTTTTGCGTAGAAAAAGATGTTGAAAAATAAATTTATACAGCTAATAGTAAAGATATTAAAAAACAATAATAAAGTTTCAGTTACCATTGATTGATGTATATAGATAAGTGTCGTTCTAAATATAAAATACTTTGAATTACAAATTATTTCGATAACGTTTGAAGGAAATACGAAATATATTCAACTAGATATGGATTAAGTACTTAAGTACTTAATGTAGATAGATATCAATAATCAAAAAATAGACGTACTGTGTCACGTATACCGGTGTAGGGAATAAGTCTACAAGAAGAACGAAGAAACAAAATTACATATTTTTATTCATTTATAGCATATATACAGTGTAAATTTACAGTTTGATATGATATTCAATGTTTGTAACAATAATCAATATCCGGAAAGTAGCAGTATTAAAAAGAAAGTATAGTGCTAATGAAACATTCAATAATGTGATTATTGATATTGTAATGGTCAAAAACACAATTATGCTTGTAGTAATTACGCTAAGTAATTGTTGTAGTAATGGTAGTCTAAAAGTGTTTAAAAATTCCGTGTCTTTTACATAATAAAACTCTACAGGGGTTTCAAAGGATTGCTGTCTTTCATCCACGTATCCACTCTTATACCACGAGTATTTGAAGACATTGAAATATCTTGGTGAGAAAAACTGATTTTCAGTCAACGATTGCAACTGTACTACTGATACTGTTTCTCTGATGCAAATCTATGTGGTAGTTAATAAGAATTACTGTATCAGAAAAGGTTCTGATAAAATTGTTGCATAATCTAAACCTAAACACATCTAGAGGTTGGGTCATTGCTGTTGTTTCTTAGTGATATTTAAAATTTTTGCAGTTTGATCTTTTGGCATCAATTTCTAAAGTTCGTCAACACAATACCCACTCCAAAAATCAATCAAGGGAACATCCTTTGGTCCGACATTTGGAAAGAAAACGTATGTTAGCCATGTTTTGAGAGGATTTGGAATGAGCTTTTGAAGATGAAATATACACACTTACGGGTCTAACGAATGATTGCGCAACTCGAGATCCAAACGTAGGCATTGACATCAAAAATAATGGCGGAAGTAGGCGTCCATCTGCTGAAATGGCTGGTAAGAATGTATAACTATATTTGGTAGAGTCCAAAGACATCAAAACACTTTCAATGGTTTTCTGGGCCTTTACTGTCTTTCTTAGCTTCTAAAGTCAACCTTCGAAGGTACATGTCATGAATTATTTTTCCATCGTCAATGCTATTTCGAAATAATAATAATAAAGTAAAAAACCTTAGTTTATCCATATGGGGCGCACCTATGTTAATACTTTGCACTTTTTAATTTTTTTTTTTTCACACTTTGGACAGAACTTCATTTGATTTTACCACTTTTCCAGTATTCGACAGTTCTAATTTTGTAATCCAGGTCAACAACACTGCCTCCTTCTTCAGGAACACAGGCAATATTTTCATAATTGTCTTTTTCATCTTCTGTTATGGTACATCTTCCACAAATTGCGCTTCATGTGGTTTTTGTAAACGTTCAAACTCCAATTACCTTGTTACATATTTAAAGGAGAAGTTGTTTTCTTGTTGAACACTTACAATCATATCCTTTAACGTATCACGTAACTCAAGTTCTTGGGCCATCAAAGAAATTATTGCGATGCTATCTACTTGAAACGTTACTAGTAATATGTTTAACACATTAGCTGCATTAATCGCTGCCATTATACCAAACTATAAATTTACACTGCGCAAAAATTCTATTGATATATCATTCGCAACGGCGGCCCTATATATGCATTCCTACATCGATGTACGTAACACAATGCGTTTACTTTTTGTTTATTGGTCTATCTATTTAGTACTTAATCCATATCTCTCTGAATATATTTTGTATTTCCTTCAAACTTATCGAAATAATTAGTAATTTAAAGTGTTTTGTATTTAGAACTACACTTATCTATGTACATCAATCAATGACAACTGAAACTTTTACGTAACTGTTATCGTTTTCTAATATCTTTACTATTAGCCGCCTAAATTTGCTCTTCGGCACCGTTTTCTATGCAAAACCGACTTTCTTATGATAAATAATAAAAAAGGGAACCATTAGGGGCGTCCGGTCGCCCGTTATTTGTTTTTTCCAAAAATAATTTGCGCGATACTTGAGACTATGTAATATACTTCAAATTATGTTCTAAGAACAGAAAGATATCGGATAGTTTCCGAGATATTTAAAAAATTCAAAATTCGTGCAAATTTTTGGAGGAGGTTATACCCCGAAATCGGGGGATTTGACCGCTAAAAAACTGCGATTTTCTTATAGCAAGGTAATCTTTCAGTCTGCACAGTTTCATAGAAATCAGAATTTCTCAGTTGCCAGTGTTCCCTCGTTAGTATATATGAACGCATACAGTGCCCCTCTAAAATTTTAATAGGCTGTATTTTTTTAAATATCGTAAAATGCTCAAATATATACTGGGCAAATCAAACTGACTTCATAAATCTGCCGCCAGCCCTTGGACCATCTTCCCTCAGCCTCTCCAACTTTCAAATCTTAAACAACAAACCAAAAATAACCGCCATAACAAAAGCATTGATCGACACATGAGGAACATCTATACACATTTGGAACTTGTAAGTTTTTGATAATAAAATACAAATATATGTCAACATATTTATTTTGTACTACATGTAATCGACAATACATTATATGCCACTTTAATTATGAAAGATAATACTGGTTAAAATGGTCCATCGTTGGTACACACTGTTCCAATCGGTTTCGTAAATTTTCCATTGCGCGTTGTAACATATCCGTCGCAGTTGCACCAATTTCATTGTCTTATATGATAGATCACTACCACTAATAGGTCAATAAAACAAGGTTGGTTTGAACGATAGTTATATTTTCAGAACGTTTACAAACGTTTTCGGAACACCTTCTTCAGTGAAAATATAACTAGATCAATATATAAGCAAACATTTGTTTTTTATTTGGGAACTATCAACAAAATAACTAATGACTAGGCTTTCTTGATATAGAGGATGTGTAAACAACTTTTATATATATATAAATTAAATTAATGTGTAAACATACATGCAAATTAAGTAAAACCTTATATCAAAAAACCTTTGTCGAAACCTTAACAATTCTGTTCAAGGACTAGGGAAAACCCAAATATAAAAACCTAGCCAAAGGTTTCCTTCTTAAGAAATGCAAATGTCATTTTAACAAATTGCTATATACATTACTTAAATTTTGAATATTGGGTCTGAAATTAATAGTTTTAGTGTCTTCCTGTTCTCTGTTTTTAATATAATTGTGTTTTCAAAATCAAAGTAATGCCCAAGATCTTTGTAATGCTTTGTTACAGCGGTCATTGTACCAAAATCATTATTTAAAGAATACTTATGGCTATACAACCTTTTCTTTAAATATTGTTTCGTCTGACCGATGTAACAACCATCACAGTCTTTACAGTTTATTTTATAAACTACATTACTCTGATTTTGTTTAATTATTTTAGATTTAGTATTAGTAAAAAGAGATCTGTTACTATAATTTGGAATGAAAGTAATGTTTATGTTGTTTTTATTAAATTCCTTTTTTATTTCTTCGCTTAAACCTTTTTTATAAGGAATAGCGTTATAACATTCATTGTTATTATTTTTAATTCCTCTATTATATAATTTGTTAATTCTATTTTTTATTATTTTTTCATAAAAACTATTTGGATAATTATTTTTATCTAAGATTTTTTAACTTTGTTTAAATTCTTTTCCCTAAATTCAGGATTAGCTAATCTAACCGCTTGATCAACTAAACCGGTAACTACATTAATTTTATGTAATTTTGATGTTTCTGAAAAATAATTTAAATGTCTTCCTGTATTAGTAGACTTTATATGCCAATTTGTTTTCACAATGCCGTTATTATGCATGACTGTCACGTTCAGGAAATTCAATGAGTTATTAGATTCCCTCTCATATGTCAATTTTAATCTATTATGATAACTATTAAAGGAATCTAATATCTCATCAATACTATCCTTTCTTACGGAACAAAAACAGTCATCCACATAACGCCTGTAAAAAGTTACACTAGAATTTAGTTTTGCCAAACAAGTTTGCTCTAGGTCCTCCGTTACCAGATTTGCGATAACTGCTGATAATGGAGAACCCATTGCAGTACCGAAAATTTGTTTATAAATTTTATTTTGATATGTAAAATAAGTAGAATTTAAACAAAGTTTCGAAGCTGCAATGAATTCCTCCTTTGGAAGATCTGTGAAATCTTTTATGGAATTCCATTTTTTATCTAAAATTTTTAGTGCTAAATCCACAGGAATATTAGTAAATAAAGAAACAACATCTAAACTGATTAATTCGCAATTATTAGGAATTGTTTGATTTCTAACTGGATCTACAAATTCCCATGAATTTTTCACATTATATGTAGTTTTGCCTACAATATTGCTTATTGTGAATGTTTTCTTTCAATTCCTAAATTGTCTATGATTGAAAGCCCCCGCATTATGTCTTGTCAGTTATGCATTGGTTTGATAATAATTTTCCAATAGAGTGATGAGAATCAAGTGAATCGCTTGCCCGTTATCCAGATTATGGTGCCGACTATTGTCGAACTTAGAGTTAGAATTACTGAAGAAGGCCGGCATATATCTTCGGAAAATTCGATATCGTCAGATAAGAATTTGAAAATAAGCTATGTACTATCTACAACAAGCTACTGCACAATTTGAACATTTAATAAATTAATTTAAATAGTTTGTTTCAATGAAAGTTTTCATTTTACAATCTTTGCATAGCATATTTTTTCTGTTACCCACAAACTTTTACCACATCTCAGAGCTAATGTCCTATTGAATTTGTAGTGATGTGTCACAAACGGTATCATCTCATCAAAGACTTTTATGTGGAGTACGAGAGGGAGTTAGATGGGGGTAAGTTTAAGAAAATTATATATTAATCAAAATAGTCCCTCTGTAAAAATAAAAATTGACGTGTCTGTGTGTTATAATAATTTTGGTAGTTTCGAATTTCGTTTGCGAACTTCTCAGGCGGCTTGTCTGAAAAGTTTGCAAATGAACGCACTGCATATATGTACTTTAGACTAGCGATTTACTTGAGTTACTTCTTTATGATAAACCACTCACATACCCAGATGATGCATGTACATATATTATACTCCCGCAAAGACGCAAAACAACTGCAAAGCAGATAAAATGACGACATCAGGTGAATAGAAGCGTGGAACTTTAACAACTAGCTAACTATAAATGATTCAAAAACCGTACATAATATTCCGAAACAAAAAACAAAACAACGTTGAAGTTTATGTAGAAATAAAAACACAACGATAGAACAAATTTACGAAACGATACACATATATACTTAGGCCTAACAGTAGGTTGTAACATGAAATTAATATAACAACATTTGTCAAACAAAATGACAAAAGAATTGCAGAAATATCAAAAATATTCTCAGTGTTCTTAAAACAAAACTAATGTATGAAGCCCCTTTTACATCTACAAGCAATTACCTAAACACAGTATGGGGAGATATGACAAAAAATATTATAGAATTTCAGAGACAAAACGAGATACTAAAAATAAAAAATACAAAAGAATACCTACTAAGATGGCATTTAAAATAACGCAATAGTTGATAATGAAAAATTTAATCACACTAAATAGATTGTTGTTGATTAGAGTTGGTTAACATACACAGTGGTTCCTATTCGAAATTTATTTGGATAAAACTAATATTACGCCCAAACACGTATATTGTTTGGCTTTCATTAGTAATATGTATAGGACCTATTGGTAGGTATGCGAAAACGTAAAGAAAGTACACGTAACGCCAGTATGAAGGAGATAGTTTGAGCCAACCTCAAAATATAAGTGGTAATCGAATTACATGCAAGTAAATGTATTCTAGGTACCAAAACCAAAGAAAATAAAATAGCGGCAACTTCAAAAAGTAAAGATTATTATTATAATATACATATATATAATATACTTTTTTATATATGTATCTTCATTCTTCTGCGTCGAGGTACCTGATAAAACATTATCAGTCAGTAGGCTAAGAATTTTCTTATCAGTACGGGATTTTTGTTTTTGACTTTCTGAATTCCGATATTATTTGATCGGAAGCTGTTAGAAGCATATGTAATAAATTCGTTATAGAAGCTTCTCTGCTAGTTTTCTGCTACGGTGTTCTTTAAAACGTCTATGGTCTTTATTTTAGCTTTTTCAGTCTTTCCTCTTAATTGGCCAATTGGAACTAAAGCTGAGTTCTATTATTTCTTCACCATGGTGTAACATTATATGTACAGTTGCCCTAATATAATACCAATTATATTGTTTGTTGTATAGTTTAGCAATATCTAAGATATATAGTTCAAATGATACAACACTAATTTTATATTTAGATGTAACTCCTCTTTTACACTTATAATGACAGCAGCTGCTTCTGGATTTAAAAAAAAATTGCCAAAATTGCCAAAATTTATTGATCCAAAACTAGTTGGTGGCAGTTCGATTAATTTTCTTCCGTTCCTCGATTTTGTCTTTTGCTGCTGATTTTATCTTCCAACTACTAACTACTAACTACTTTATGTATAACTCGTATGATATATGTAGTATCCATTCAAAGCACCTTATCTAGCATGTCACGTTGAAAGACTGAAGGAATAACTTGATTTTGTCCGTTCCGTTAATTTGCTTCTTTATAAATCGTTCATTTGAGTAGGTGTTAGATCACAAATATAACATTTTTATGAACTAAACTCTGTTGCAATGGTAGAGTTAGGGAGGTTATGAACGAAATTGAAACAAATAATTTTTACTAAAACAGTACAGGCAACAGTGATCTTTTGGTTACATGTATTGTTTATTTATTTCAACCTGACTAAAGCGTTCGACTCGATAAACTATAAAATACTTTTTGCGAAATTAGATCATTGGGTCATTGGATCATTGGGGATCCGTGGTGTTGCTCTTGGTGTGCTGACGTCATTTTTGAGTGATAGATATCTGAAGGTCAGTCTCAAAAATGAGGACGGACATTTCGTAGCCTCTGAGTCGGTCGAAATGGAAATGGGTGTGCCTCAAGACTCGGTTCTGGGACCATTTCTGTTTCTTTTATATGTCAATGACTTAAAAAGTCATGTTGGGATGGATACTATGGTTCAGTATGCGGATGACACTTCTCTTATAGCAAGCGCTCACACTCTGGCCGACTTGTCATCTTTGGCATCGGTGATGGTAAAACGCATGGATGAGTGGTGTAAGATGAATCGGCTGAGAATAGATCATGAAAAAACCAAACTAATTCTCTTTGGTTCAGCTGTTGAAGAATCGTTGTATGTCCCAATTCAAGGTAGATCGATTCCTGGGTCTTACGATCGACAAAGGGATTAAATTTGAAGAACACATCCGAAATTTATCTAAGAACGTAAATAAGTCGGTTTTTGCCATTTACCATCTTCGCCAGGTCGTCTCCCTTGATTCGTTGAGGACTTACTATTGCGCCTGTGTTCAGTCCTTGTTCGCATATGGTATCTTGTTTTGGGGATCATCGCCGCATATGTCTAAATTATTTATAATTCAGAAGCAGATGGGGAGATGCATGTTCGCTCTATCGGTCAGAACTTTATGTAGAGACTATTTCATCAAACTTAATATATTGACATTGCCGAGTTTATATATTTATAAATTATTGGTATTTCAGCAAGAAAATCGCCATCTTTTCTTGCGCAATATAGATGTTTCGACAGCTCTAGTCACTAGAAATGCTAACAAGCTAGTGACCCCAAGACACTTTACAGCAGTATATGAGAGCGCATGTTACTACAAAGCTATTACGGTATATAATGCTTTACCGGACTACCTGAGAAGCATGACTGGTAGCAAAAGTAAATATTTGACTAGTATTAAATCATATTTAATACAAATTTGCTTTTGCAGCCTGAACGATTACTTGTCGTCCTGAGTCATCTGCGCGTTTCCTTGTTTTCCTCGGGGTTAGTGAAGTTTTTTTGAGGACTGCTTTTTGTGTGGCCTGGATGGGAACTATGACTTGCGCCTTTTCTCCCATATATATATATATATATATATATATATTTATGTTTATATATATTTATTTTATAATTTTGTTTGTGAATTTGCTCGTGTGTATCTTGACAATGCACATATTTGCTCTGCAAATCGAATTCAAATAAATTTTTATTATTTTTATTATTATTATTATTATTATTATTATTATTGTTATCACGTGGCTTGGAAACATATTCGAACACCCGATACTGAAACGGATTTGGCCATTTTACAATACCTTTAGACAAAAATGCAGGCTATTAAAAGTTTTTAAGTAAATACATATAAGTATAACAATGAAATATTGAAGTTTCTTACGAAATGACACTTTAGCTATTTACAAATTCCACTTACAGAAAATTCGAGCTACTTACATAACTAGGGGAATAAGTCTAATCATCTAGTTTTCAAAAAGTATTTCCAATATCATCAATGAGAGCTCCAAACTTTAATAGGAAAGCACTCTATAATACCTTCTTTTTCTGCAGGTTAGCCTGTTCGCAGATTTATTTTTTTGTATGTACTTGGGAACTGTGAGAATTCTTGGACAGAAAAAGTATTTGAGCTCTGATAAAGTAAAATTCAGTGCTCTCGCCTGCTTAAAATTTATATAAAAGAGTTCAAGTAAATCAAGATGATAGAAAGAAAATAGACTTACAAATCGTTTCATTCAATAATCTTTATTCTCAGGATTTTGTAATACCTTATTCATTTTAATTAGGAAACTGAATTCGAACTATACAGGTTTGATGAGTTGTTTTAGTTTGCCATTCCAAACAATGTCTAAATTTGCTTGTAAAAATATGCTCTATGGAGGCGATAAAACGTCCAATGGAAAGGAAGTAAACACATTCTGTACCGTCTGCAGCACTACTGCGCCCATAGCTTTATTCACCGGGTCTTGAAATTCTTCCAATAAACTTTTACTATTCTGATTAAATACTTCAATCGTATTTTTGGTCGCTTCCGGATTATCTCTAAATAAGTTGGTCAGATCAAGTCGGAAATCATCAGCAGTTAACTTCATATCGGTATTCGTAAACTCCGCGTATTCCTTATTCCGTTTCGTTATCTTCTCACAATACAGTTTCATCGATAATTCAACAGAAGCTGGAAATTTGATATTATAAAAAAGAAAGGATATCATGACGTGGTAAATACTCACTGAAATTAATGCTAACCTTCCCTTCTCCTTCCAGTTGGAATAAAAGCAAGTGACCGTTCATGGTATAACTTCCTTTGGAGATCAGTTCATCGTAATGGAAATTGGCAGAAATAAGACATTTGTCGAAGTCGACATCGAAATCTTTGACAGTGAATTTGTTCATCGCGTATATATCGTAATCCGTATAGACCAAATTGATGTTATTTTGGCTGATGTCCAAGGTGCTAATACGCAACGGATCCAAGGGTGCAATTCTCATAGCAGGGATTCCCTTACCTAAGTGAGGTTGAAGGGCTTCGATTGAGGATTTTAAGCATTGCTTGCGTTCTGGATCGTTCCTATGGCATACCTTTACGAAAGATGCTAGGAAAGAAATAAAAAATTGATTAAAAGCTACTATAAAACATTCATAGCAAATCTATAGCGGTGTCAAAACAACAGTTGAGAAATTGCGAATTTAATATTTTTAGACAATTCGTTCAAAAGAGTAAAGCGGGGTGTATTCCGTCACCTATGCTTTTCAATATATACTCCGAAGTACTATTTAGAGAAGCCCTGGACGGAATAGATATAGGCTTGGTTGTAGATCGAATGAACATCAACAACATCCTCTATGTCGATGACTCAACACTACTAGAAAAAAGCTCTAAAGATGTGCAAACATTAATTAAGCGAATAGCAGCAGCAAAGGAAATGGTTTAGAACTTAATACCAAGAAGATGAACATTGTGATTATTAGTAAGCATAGCAAAGACTCTACGTTGACGTAGAAAGAAAAGCTCCGCAAGGTGTGGAAAATATCACCTACCTTAGTTAGTTTGATTGGTTACTTGAATGATACTGGGACTACTCAATAGAAATATATTAAACTACCGCATAGGAAATGCAAAATATACCTTTATTTAAATAAAATACGTTTCATATAATTTGGCCTATTAACGTTGGAACCAGAATATGTCATTGACAGAAAACTGTACGAAGCGTTTGGAAGCTTTTTAGTTGTTATGCTATCAACGCATGATAATGCTCTCCAACACCTGAATAAGGAAATTATTACTCTCAATAGAACAAAAACCTCATGCCTCTGGCATATGGGAGAAAGCATAAGCAGCCCCAGGATTCTGCTAGGAAAAATCGAAGATTGCGGCTGAAGGTGCATACGTTGGCTGAAGAATTTATGGCAGTGAACCGGTCAGATATTAGGAACTTTATTACCATAATAATAATAACAATATTAGTAACTTTATATTTTATTGTGGTATAAATAACATTGCAAAGAACAAGTCAAGAGAAAGGAAACTACAAAGAAAACACAGACAATACAAGGAAAATATAAGGAAAATACAAAGAAAGTACAGAAAATAATGTTTTACCCACATATTTAGAAAGAGCTATGCGATTTAAAATATTCATTCCTATAGCTTTTTGCAAATATGTTTTTAACTCGATTTTAAATCTGACAAATGGTGCGGTGGTTCGAATATATTTCGAAACATAGTTAAAGATTTTGATACCATTGTAGTCAACTGTCCTGCCTGACAGTTGAAGTGAGAAGGATGGCATCCGCAGATCGTTTTGTCGTCGGGTGTCGTATTCATGCACTTGTCTGTTCGTCGTGGTTTTATTTTTGTATATGTGGAAGGCGCATTCTCTAAGGACGGCAGAGTTAGTATCTGCAGAAACGGTAAAAGAGATCTGCACGAGTCTATTGGCCTGGCTCCTATCATCGTATGTACCAAATGCTTCTCAGCCAGGAAAACAGTCCTCGCAGCAGCTGAAACCCAGAAGATAGTTCCGTATCTCAGACGCGGTTGAATTTCCGAATGGTAAACATTCATCAGTAGGATAGGTTCCTCCTTAAGCTTCTAAATAAGTATGCCCTCGAATGAAGTCTATTTCTGAGCAATATTTCTTTTAATTGAATGTTTCTTGAATTATTACCCCAAGAATTTTCGTGCTTTCAATCGAGGCTCTGCTGTTCTCTGATAAGGATGGAAGACCATATAGTTGGCTAATTCTCATTGAAACATAGGTTGTTGAAAGAAAACCATGAACTCTGTTCCCGCAGCCTGACTTTAACACAAAGCACCGACTCTTCCATATCCTTTGAAGAGACGATTATCCAGATGTCGTCAGTGTAACAGCCAACACTACTCGCATGCAGTTAGTTGTGTCGTTAGTATATAAATTGAATAGAATCGGACTTAAAACTGATCTGAAATACATTTAACGAGGTATATTAATCCCCTTGTTCTCCCTTTTGTTTGTGAGTTCTCGGTGCCTGTGTTATTTCTTTTCCATTCCTTCCTGTTTTTTGCCTCCAGTCTCGTTCAGTCCACCACAGCATTCCCCCATCTCTTCCTGCATTCACTGCAACCGTAGTGCCTTGATGCATCTTAGAATATTTCCCCTTTCCAGCTGATCTTCTATTGCTTTGTTTGGTTTCGGCCTTATTTCGCCATGCCTTGTGACATTCGGCCCTTGTATTGCTCCCATTATTTTCTTTCCACTATTCTTTCGTCCTCTTGCCCTTTCTTATCGATTGTTGTTGTTTCCACTACGTGGATGATGACCGGCCTTAATAGGATTTTGTACATCTTTATTTTGGTTCCTTTGCTTAACACTTTGCCTTTCAGTTGTGTACTGTGTCTTTTGTATGCCTGAATTCCCTTCGCAACTCTTCGTTCGACGTTCTAGGGCTTGTGTTGTTCCTTCTTTTGTAGAGTACGTAAGTTTTCTCTGTGCCTTTTTTAATTATAGGCATGATTACTCCACTTCTGTTTCATCCTCTCCTACGGCTTTGTTATTTCTAAGTCCTTTTATTTCCCTCAGTACTTCTTCCTCTCCGAGGGTTTCTTCATCTTCCTCCTCTTTCCTCTCAGTCAATTACATATGATCTCGTTATAGTATTCTTTCCATATGTTTCCTATTCTCCTCGAGATTTGTTCCATCTTGCCGTTTTTAGTATTTTATTTATCTTGTTCTTGTTGTTCTATTATTTAGTCGTTTAATCATTCTGCAGAATTTTTTGATATTTTGCGATTTCCCTAGTATTGCCGTTTCCATGATGTTTGGTCTGAACAGATGCCTTAACCGGTGTATACAATGACTACCACTTTATTATGTTTATCAGTTTCATAATTGGATCCTGTTTACATTGTTTATTTTGTTTTGTTTCATTTCTGCTATTGTTGTTGTTGTGTTTTGTGTTTTTGTTATGTTTCTTTCTTTGATTATTTATCCACGCCAAGGGCCCTCAGCCTGTCGACCGGTCGGACATCGATTCTTATCGGTGAGCCTGTTTGTGTGTTTGATCGCACTCATTTTATTAGTGTAATAACTTGCACGTTTGCTGTCTCAGTCCTTTTTTTTTCTCGCAATTTCCACCCGTTTCCCTCGCCATTGATACGCATTCGTCACATCCACCCTGCATATTATATTACCACTTGTAATTTTGAAGAAAAAAGAGCTAAATTACCATAGATCAAAGTTCAGTCGACCTTCACCGTCATCGGCCACAATTTGACCTTTTCCCTAAGTACGAAAGGAATATCTTACTTTAACATACAGTACCGCTCACAGGTATTTGGGTACCCATTGGATTTTAGATTTCTTTATACAAAGAATATATTTAAGAAATACACTCTAGCATTATTAAATAGTATGCTAATAATAATAATAGTAATATTTACTTCAATTTATTAAATAATATCGGTCTGTTAACTTCTTGTATCTGTATAAGAGGCAGCAGCGACGACAAAGCGTATTCCTAGAAACTCCAGATAAAATGTTACAGTTGGTAATTTTACAATGAATTATGAAGCTATAAGAAAGCCATTTGAAATGTTGTCCATGTTAGTAGTGACAACATTTCTTAGCGAGTACTATTTATAATTTCCTTTGAAGTTTTAAAACATGCCGAAAAGGAAAGGGATTAGTCTTGAACCACGTGCTCTGATAGTAGCAAAATATAACTTAGGCATAAGCAATTGACAAATTACTAGAAAGCTACATTTAAAGCCATCTACTGTTGATTATAACATCAAATAATACCTTGAAAGTAACAGTTTTCTAAATAAACTAAAAAGCGGTAGACCAAGAGCGACAACATCACCTCAAGATAATGCTATTGTGGTGAGATGGAAGACATACAGCTCCAGAAATTTCCGCAAAAATCAATACTGTACTTCCGAAGCCGATTAGCGTGTCCACGGTTAAACGCCGTCTGCAAAAAGCAGGCATCCACGGACGAATTGCGATACAAAAGCCCTTGCTTCGTCAAATTAATAAAAAATTACAATTGGCATGTGAACTTCGAAATTGGACGGTAGAAGATTGGAGCAACGTATTGTGGACCGATGAATCCAAATTCGAGATTTTCAGTTCTCGAAGACGAGTGGTTGTAAGATATGTAGGTGAACGTACACTAGGATCCGAGAGCGGTGCCGGATGTTCAGTAATGATTTGGGGTTGTTTTGCTGGTACATCCGCAGGTGATCTAGTAAAAATTCAAGGCATAATAAGAAAAAAAGCAATACAAATGCATTTTAGAGGAAGATGTAATACCCTCTAGTGTAAGAATTTTCGATCAGAATTCCATATTTCAACAAGGCAGTGACCCAAAACACACTTCAAAATGATGCAAGCAATATTTAGAATAGTCGAAAGAGGAAAGAACACTAACAATCATGAAATGGCTTTCCCAAAGCTCAAACTTGAACTCCATGGCGTTCTTATGGGGACGAACTCAATCGAGAAGTAAGAAAACTGCTCTAGCTTCAGCAGATGACATTTGGAATAAACTACAGGCGACAGGGGCTCGAATAACTCCGAAAACATTGTTAAAATTAATTGCAAGAATGGAGGAGGTTACAAAGACCGACCTAAAATTCGGGTCAAAATAAATAATTTACATTGTTAAAGTTATATATTTGTGTATATTTAAATACCTTAATATTTACAATTAAATATTTAACGATTTACCCTGAAATTTGAGGTGCCTAAAAATTATGATCGGTACTGTATATGATGGAATGAAGTCTTAGCGCTTTAACTAGTGTGCAAATCACAATGGTATAATTTTTGCTGTCAAATATATGGAATGTTACTAAACATAACAACAACAAAAGAAAAAACTGGAAATTTCCAAATAAACATTTCCTTATAACTTAAACAGCCGATTTTAAAATAAAAACAAAAATACAGAGAAGATCATTTGGGAAACATGCTGATTATAATATAATTACTTACGCAACTCCCGTTTACTTTCAAGCACTTGCACGTAGCACACAATGAAAGTGCACAAGCACACTAACCGATACATGTCGTCGTGAATACGCAGAGTAAGTTGCAATACTTTGCCAAAATGTTTATATATCCTAAATGGAATTAACATCTTTGCAACGCCATACGCATGTTCAGGATTTAAAGGTTAAATTAATCGCATTTGTTTTATTGTCGAACTGTGGATAATGCGATGCATAAAAACTTGCAGGGTGAACAAAATGGTTGACTGGATATTTTTATCTAGGACAAACAAGTAACATAATTGTTCGTACTAATTAGTCCATACATATGTAAGGGAGACCGCCAAGCGTATGGTTATTGCTAAATACAGCGTCCCAAAAAAGTCACTATTATAGAATTTGTTAAGCATGAAATTGTGAGTAAAACTGATCAATTACAAATGTATTTCAAGTATCTGCACAGTTTATGCTAATTAAATTATAATTAATTAGGAGAATTTTATGTCTGGCTATTCTCTCTTATTAGTAAAGGCCGGATAATACGCAGTTTGCATAAATTTGCATATTTGCATATTTGCATTTTGTATATTATTTGCATATTTTGTAGTAATTCAGCATATTTGAAGTATCCGAGTTTTATTTATTTATTGGATGTAATTTATTATTGGATAGGCATTACTAAAAATATGTCGTGGTTGTAACAAACAAAGAGTTAAACAGCCCTCTTTAAATTAAAAATAGCACTCTATCAAGCCTCTTCTCGATACTTTTCCGATAAGCGCTTCCAAAAATTTATTAATGCTGTTCCCATACATCTAGACCGGAACAGAATTCAAGGAAAACCTAATCCCCTGCAACTTCTAAATAAATACAAAAATACATTTTACCAGAAAATTAGGAGCACAGGTGTTTCTTTGTTATTCTGAGAAACTTATTCCCATAGTCAAAAGCAATCTTATTTATTTTAAACGTCATTTTACATTGGTTTATCGAAGTGTAAACTTATGGATTGTTATTAATTATAATAGCAAAAATGGCGAAAATAGCGACTGTGCCTGGATGGATTGCACCTTATTCAGAATTGCGTATGGATGGAGAAAAAGTATTTTGCGTAGCATGCGGCAAGATTGTAAGTAAAATTTAAGTTTATTTCCTCTTATTAATCTATAGTTTTTAACAAAATAAGTGCTGATTTTCTTTACAAAACAGTATTAATTTATATGCATACGTACATATATACAAGCACCGCAGAGGTAGAATGATAAGATTTCGGAATGTTTTACAACTTCTACCAGATACATTTAACATGTATCGGACAATTCTTTTTCCGTTATAAAACCTTCTTCTTCTTCTTCTTCTTCTTCGTATTTATTGGCTTAAGGAAGAAACCATTTCAGCCAGACACTGTGTGATGACTAGAGAAAGAAATTACACTACTATATTCCACAAAGTATTGCCATTCTATTTTCTATCAATCGATCCAAAACTCGTCAAGCGGGGCTCTACATAAGCTTTGTTTGCATGCAGCGTGCTAAAGGAATATAAAGGGTTAGCTTAAGACTCTTCTTGCTACAGGGCCCGTTGTAGCATCACAGAAATGGGCCACGGAAAGACACGTATAGGTTTAATAGAGTAGAGAAGAGGGAGAGGCTTTATTGGGAAAATATTGTTCTCTTATTTACATATTATAATTTGATTTTAGTTTTATCAAGGAAGTTCATTATTGCTTTAATAAGCTCCAGTGAGGGATTTATCAGAAGATAGGGAAAAGCAAAGGCGAAGGCATCCCTATCGCGCTGAGTCGAGAACAAAATTCGTTGCAGTGAATTAGGTTTATTCTACAGACAAAGAAAATGTGATTTAAGTCGCCTATCACCCCGCAGTTACAATTGGGGGAATCCAGGATATTGATCTTATTTAGATGAGCAAATGAAAGACAATGATTAAATCGGAGTCGACATATAGTGACGATACTTCTTCGATTAAGAATTAGGTCCTTAAACCAGGGTTTATTTGGGATCTTGCTTACAATCTGGCGATAGTATTTCCCTTTAACTTGGCTAACTTGATCCCATTGCGATTGCCATTTCTGCAAAGTGGCTCTTGGAAGATATGTAAAACGTCTCTGAAATGAACCCTGTAAGAGACAGATATTTGATCTAATCTAGCCCCCTGTTTGCCAGTTCATCTGCTTTCTCGTTGCCTACTATTCCTTTATGCCCTGGTACCCATAAGAATTCAATGTCAAACAGAGAACTTGACAGTTGTAAGAACATTTTCTTAATCTCCAATGTTATCCAGTCAGATCTACTATTTATCCCAGATTTCTTGATAGCGTAGAGAGCACTTTGAGAGTCAGATATGATGAGGGATTTTTTGAGATTTAGCCGTTGAATAATTTTTAAAGCTTCCAAAATGGCGATCGACTCCGCTCTGGTTATATTATGGTCGTCGTATAACCTGATAGATATTTCCTGATTAGAAGATGGTGCATATATGCCAATGCCTACGCAGTTAGTTGAAACCAATTTGGACGCATCCGTGTAAATCAAATGAAATGATGGCCATCTGGATGCTACCATTTCACTAAATACACCATTTACTAGCTGGATGGGAATGTTTGATAAATTATACTTTACGTTAGTATTGAGAATGACGGGAATTTGGTTATTTTGAGCATAAAAACTACAAAGAAAGCATGGGAGAATTGTAGTTACTTTTAGTCGGTTTCTATGATCCCTGCTATCGGCATAGGATTTAATTAAGGTTGGCAGAGGCAACTTCCTCCAAATATTTTGGTGATTAAGTTCGAGTTTAAATATATCTGAGACAAGTTGTGTTTTAATTTGTTCTCTAAGCTTATGGATTTAAGTACTAGCTTGTAGGCAAGCTCTTCATATCTTATTTTTAGAGGTTTTTCGCAGGCTTCTATTAATAATGCATCTGTTGGAGTAGAACGCATCGCTCCCAAGGCAATTCTAAGAGCTCGAAACTGAATTCTGTCTAATTTGGTTGAAAGAGTTTTAGACAGAGGAAAGATTAAGGGGCCACTGTAATCAATATGTGATCGAATCATTGCCCTATATAATAGTAAGAGACATGACGGTTGTGCACCCCACCAAGTTCTTCTGAGAGACTGTAAAACGTATAAACCCTTGGTAGATCTTTTAACTATATTATTCACCTCCGATTTGAAATTCAGTTTTCGATCCAATGTAATACCTAAGAATTTTACTTCCCATGAAATTCTAATATTATCATCTTTGATAAGAATCAGCGGTATGGGATCTGGTAGTTGCCTCCTGGTGAAAATCACTGCTTTGGTTTTCTCAATGCTTATAGAAGTTATGATCCTCTAACCATTGCTGTAATAATTGTAGGTTACTATTAAGTTTATCTATTGCATTTGAAAGGTCTTTTCCATTTTACATACAACACAGTATCATCTGCATATTGCAATATGCTACAATCACTGATTAAGCTATTCCCCATAGTACTGGTGTATAATGAAAAATAAGACCGGACTTAGAGAGGATCCTTGAGGCAGACCTTTAGTGGAGTGTCTGGGGTCGAAATATAACTCCTGTACTTTATCCTAAGAGGACGGTCTGTGACGACATCCATAATTAGTTCTGTTAAGTTCTTCAGGGATATTAGCCGAAACTAATGCTTTTTTGGAGAGTTAACCAATCAACATTGTCATAAGCCCCGGTAATGTCGAGGAAGCACGCAACTACATATTCCTTATTACCAAACGCTTTATATATATCTGTTATTAGAGTCGCTATGCTGTCCTGAGTCGATTTGCCCTTTCTAAACCCATATTGGGAGTCCGGAATAATCCTGTTATGTTCTAGCCACCATTCCAACCGATTTTTAATTACAGATTCGAGGGTTTTAATCAGACATGAAGATAACGCAATCGGCCTATATGACGTTGCTAGGCAGGAAGGTTTACTGGGTTTAAGGATAGGTATAATATAGCACTCCTTCCATGATAGGGAATTTTTCTTGAATTCAGAAAAGATTAAACACCCATAATAGCAGCGCCTGAGCGTTATACGGAAGTTCCTGAAGCATTTTGTAGCTTATATTGTCTGGTCCGGGGAGCGAGTTCTTTCTATTAGATAAACTATTAGCCAATTCCTGCCATGTAAATCCTGCACTTAAGACTTGATTGTTTGAATACTCAATACCTAATTCGAGCAATGAGTCAGTAACTAAAGATGGAGCTATCATAGTGAGCAGAGGTTCAATCCAATCCATGTCTAGTGGTAGACAACGAGCTGGTTGGAATATGTTACTGAATCTTTTAACTTTTTCCAGACCTCAGTAATAGGAGTATCCCTATTTATTGAGGAGCAGAATTCGATAAAGCTCATTTTCTTTTTCTGTTTTAACTTCCTTTTAGTTATTGCTATCTTCCTCTTAGCTTCCAAGTAAAATTCCATGCTACAATTTTCTTTATATTGACGTATAGCTGATCTTCTCTCTTTGATGAGTTGAGAGCATTCATTGTCCCACCATGGAGGGGAAGATTTGTACTGATTGCTATTATTGGGTTGTGAAAATTTCTCCCCTGCAGTTTGGAGAACCTCCTGTAGGAACACCTCAGGACTCTCGTCGCCTTCTGACATATTAACTATCCTTTTACTGATATAATTACTGAAAGGGCCAGTTGTTTTCGGTAATATTGTATTTGCGTCTATTCGCAGGTAACCGCCCATCCTTGTTAAGCGACAAATCTATTATAATAGGGTAATGATCACTGCCATGGGTATCCTTTAGCATTTCCCATGTAGCTATAAAGTTTAGATTTGGGGTGCACATAGTCAAATCTATTATGTGGGCAATTTGATGTGGAGATGCCATTCTAGTTGGCTGTTCATCATTAATGATGTTCAGCTCTAAATCATCCACTATGTCTTTTAAAATATCCCCCTACCCTATTATTTTTTCATTTCCCCAGACAGTATGTAAAGCGTTGAAGTCCCACACAGCATGAATGGAGCTGGAATTTTGGACAAGCATCTTCGAATTTCCCTGATACTAATATTACTATTGGGAGGAATATAGATGCTGGCAATATGGAATTGGTTTAAGCGGATTATAGTCACCTGCCATTCCTCGGCGTTGTAGGGTACCTTTACTCTAGCATACGGAATATCTTTCTAATTAAAATTGCCGATCCCCCTTTGCCATCTAATCTATCATCTCTCTCAATGTTATAGTTGGAAATATAACATGGATATTCTTCGCTCAACCAGGTTTCACTAAGACACGCCACACTAATCTGCATTTCTCTCAAAAGCCAGATCAAATCACATTTATTACTATTAACAGATCTAATATTCCATTGTAACACCTTGAAAACTGCAATTTGTGGAAGTAAATATGCTGTATTTGTGGCAGATGTATAATTCCAGTACATAAAGAAATGCTAATATAGTCAGATTAAGACTGTAGAGGAAGTATCGAATTAAATAAGTTTATTATAGATTCTAACATACTGGTAATTGGGATTACCATAGGATGATCTTTTAGTGACTCTTGTATTGCGTTTTTACAGAATTTAGCTGGGTCAAAGATGAATTTATTGGATCCTGTGAACCCTCAGTGGAGGAATCCTTGTTTCCCCCAAATAGGAAAACAGGTGAAGTAGAAGGAAAATTAATATTTCCATTTTGGTACATTAAATTCTTGTTATGTTGAGACCAATCTATATTCTTTGGAGTATCAGGTTTTCTGCGTTTCCGGAGATAACACCTGCGAGAATGATTTTCGAAACGTATTGTGAGAAGTACTCGCCTCAATATGCGGCTCAGTCCTCTTCAGGGTAGGGAAATGGTGTGTTTGAACAACGTTTACATTTGGTCTTTTAATCAACAAGGAAGCTTCATAGTATGACATATTTTGGAAGGCCATTGTTTCTTTGATTTGCTTTTGTCTAGAGAATTCTGGACATGTTTTATCAGAGCACTGTGCTCTTCTTTACAATAAAAACAGTTCATCTTTGTGTTTTTACATTGTAGTTTGGAATGATCACCGGCGCAAGAACTACATATTTCTTTCCCCTTGCATTGTTTTGCAGTATGTCCATAATGAAGACAATTAAAACATTGAGTGACTGGGTGTCTATACATCTCCACCTCCACAGAATTATAATATAAGTAAACCCTTTTGGCAATGTCGTGCCCTCAAATGTTATAACCACTGTTCCAGTTGGTTTATAGTGGACCTGATCTTCAGTTACAACCCTTCTATTAAGTCTCCTTACCTTCAAAATCTTGGTGGGGGCATGTATATTTTCTATAATCTCCCTTTCCTCTATTGCAGTGTGTACACCCCGGATAATGCCTTGACAAGAAACTAAGTGCGAAGGGATGAATGCATTTAGGTTCCTTTTACTAATCTCTGGGTGTACCAAAAATTATTTGCATTTTTGGCACAACTAAATAAAATAGAAATCCTATTACGACCTTTTCTTGCAATAGATTTAATGCCTGGAATATTACATTGGCTCAAGATCTTACCCATAGTCATTGGATGAATAGATCCTATTCCTCTATTTTCTTCTGGGTATTGATATTGTACATACACTTCGAATGGTCCCTTAGAATGTTGATTGTATGAATTTATTATGATACTACTTCGCTCACCTTGAGAAGATGCTCCTTGATCGGTAGCTGGAATTCTACTGCAGCTGTCCATATCCATTTCATCCAAAATGCTGTTTTGAATTTTATTTTGGGAAGCAATAATTAGTTCCTCAATTCTGTTTGCCGTATTAGGAGATAATAGTAAAGGAGGAACGACATTGGGATCTGAGGGATCCATGGTAAAACAGGACCTCCCTACTGAGTTAGAGGTTATGTCTACCAATTACCGGATAGTAAAAATATATGAAAGTAGGAAGCGTAGCACAAAAAGCAATAATTGCAAACAGAAGCTTATTGTATTACTTACAACAACAGGATTCACAATTATTTTCCTCTTAATTACAGAAAATCAGAATAAACAGTCACGCCAACACCTTTTCGAAAATTCAACACAACCCTCGTATTTATATCTCTAAATATTATTTCTTATAAAACCTCATTGCATATGATTAGATATGACAAAATATCAGTCAGTATAAGATGTGTGATTGAATGTGCGCGAAATAATAGGCTCTCAATG
Organism: Chrysina gloriosa; assembly: GCA_038088585.1. Taxonomy (NCBI): domain Eukaryota; kingdom Metazoa; phylum Arthropoda; class Insecta; order Coleoptera; family Scarabaeidae; genus Chrysina; species Chrysina gloriosa. The sequence continues at coordinate 25,277,610 of CM076089.1, forward strand.
TTTCAACGCTAACAATTGTTCTAACTTTATTTATAAATGGCATAGCAGAACCTACCCAGTTCCGCATACAAACCATCAATATAGGATTCAAATTTCAGTCCTCCGTCTACAATCATATCTAGAAACTTTGTTTTGTCAGTTAGCGGGATAGATCGTGCACTAATTTTTATATACAAAGATATGTATTGCCACCTTGTGCCGAACAGAACTATATCTGTCTCATCCATATTTAGTGATGATGATTTATATTACTCCATGGACTGCAGACTTCTGCGGAAGACTTGCCGTGTATTACAAAGGTCGTGTCATCTGCATACTGATAGAGCCCACGAATAGCCACAAAGAGACTGATATCATTTACATAATTTTTCTGCATTTTCCTGCATTATTTCAGATACAGAGGAATATACATATTATTTGACGTTGTCTCTCAATTCAGGCACACATATACACTGGCTCGTGCTCATCAAATATGACGTAACCAAATCCAAAGCAATACACTTATTTTGTTTGAAAAAAAAAATTAAAAAAGCGTTTATAATAATAATATTTTTATTAAGTGCCCAACAGTTACAACCTTAGTAGACACTATATATAATATATATTCTTAATAAAAGAAAAGACATTAGAAAAAATAAAACGAAAATGAAACCCCAAAGGAAGAAATATCAAAATTTAATTCGCGGCTCAAAGATGTTGTAAATTTCATCAGCATTTAAATACATCTGGTATACTGGACTTCTCAGTAGCACATTGATTCTACACCTTGGTAAACGAAACGTCATCACATCTCTAGCAGTCAATATAGGTACATTGAAATAAATCTGCTGCAAAAGCTCTGGACAATTTACGCTCTTAACTAAGAGATCCCAAAGAGTATTGGCACTAATGATCTCTCTGCGGGCATCCAAGGAAAACACGTTATTCTGGGCCAATAGTTCTACCGGATCCGTGTTGCGTGGTGAGTACCCTAGGTTGCGTTTAAAAATTAGATGTTTTAGGAAACGTCTTTGCACTCTTTCAATCAGTACAGGATTACTTTTTTTTAAGAGTCGAACAACAGAGCATTTCCCAATATTAATATCTAAATCACTGCTTCTCTACTCCACAACCAGATCTCTTTAATATCTGAAGTTGCAGTGCATCACATTCGCAAAATCATCAGCAGAATACGGAATATCAGATATTCCGTTTTGTGTGTACAGATATGCGAAAAATACGCATGAAATATACATCTCATTTTACTCATTTTAAAATAAAATTATTTGTCGAAGCGTTGTATTGGTGATTTTGTTAAACTTCGTTTAAAATGTTAATATACCAAAAGCATGACTACGGGACGAGATATTCTAGCAATCTCTGTGTGCCGCACCGCAATCTCGTCATGTATGAGGGGAGGCGCGTTATTGTGTTCCTCTCCGACTATTATCTTCAGTTATCTTCAAATTACAACAATCATCTCTTTGATAGTTAATGTCTATTAAGGGGATCGTCAGTCTCAGGGGCTCACTGTTAACAAGTTTAACAAGTGAGTTCGGGAATTTAGCGCTCCCGAGATACCCAAGCTAAAACCCAAACTAAGGTGTAAGGTAACGTGCCGAGAGTTGCGTGGCCGCAGGGGTGTGCAGTATTTAACGTTCCCCTGGGGGCATCAGGCAAAACCCCTTGTAATTAACCTTACCCGATCAAGCGGGGCTCTGATCGGGCGGACAGATACTTCCCTAGCTACTCTTCGTACAGCTGCGTTATCTAGAATTTCCAAGGCTAAAGTGTAAAATCTTATGAAACAGGGCCAAGGTTACATATAGGCTAAAGGAGCCATAATCAAGGCCAACTTCACTAGGTATGCACAAGGGGCCATGTTTAGTCTAGACGGAGGCGGAGGCTACTCAATGTAAACGAAGGACGGAAGTCCAAAAACGCGAGGTCGGAAGGCAGTACTGCCGCAGGTCTTCCGAAAGGTAAGGGGCCAGAAGGTTAAACCTTCAAGGAGGCTGCTTTGGAGAGGATCGCGGTGGTATGCAACGACTATCCAGCCATCCAGATGGAGCCGGCAAAGCTGAAGGCAGTCCAGGACTCTATTTTGGAGGCATATAACAGCATTACGGAGCAAGGGCTTCAAGTCCGCTTTAAAAAATACATGTATATGCGGAGGAACCGCTCTCAAAGCTCTTAGGTCTAATTAAAGGAATAAAGCTGGAGAACGTACTCTAAGGAGGCATGAGGACCACAATAGATCTGGAAAGGTCGCAGTGGAACAGACATCAGTGCCACCTCAAGTAATCTAATCTAATCTAATCTAAGGGGATCGTCGGACGAACTCCTCAGCGTCTGCACTACAGTAAGGAATTGAAGATTGCATGTGCAAGAATCTGAAAAGTATTGTGCAATTAGCAGAAGTCGCTAATTATATTAACTATTCGGCGAATTTTCCGCAGCAAAAATATGTAAATGTATTTCTACATTGGTGGCCGCGGAATAACCGTCACCTTTTTTGGAAGCAGAGAAGAAACAACGTGTATCTGTGAGAAGAGGGTGTAAGTATTAAAACGAAATATATTGATAAAAAGAATTACCAAAGTACAATGAATTATAAAGTAAAGGCCCAAATCGACATACAGAAGTTAGGCTTTTCTTATTCCTATTGATATATTATTTATATTTACAAATCTGATACCCTCTTTAGATATTTTTTGTTCTGTTTTCGTTTAATCACTATTCTATTGTACACCCATATACAGGTTCGCCTTTGGGCCTAGAGTGCGACAGAAAACGAATAAAGGGTATTAGTATGACAATGAAATAAGATAAAGCCTAAGGCGTGTAAAGCCTAATGCACACGCCTGTATACACGTTCCACACTCTATCATATTCGATGTCATTATCGCAGTAATATTCTTCATTATTCATTCCCGTTGGTACTTCCGTGGTTCCAGAGCCAAGATAAGCAGTGGCCGAACTCGTATATTAATGTTCTGTTGTCAAATCGTTTTCCATTTGGAGGTATTAATTATCGATAAATTGTACAGGGATATAATCCTGCAATATCGCCTTTAAAGATTAATATTAGGGGTTATTTGTATACATTGCAGTGTGTTTGATTGTTTGTATATTTTATTTGTGTTTCAAATTTAATTGTTCATTTATTTGTGTACTTCTTGTCTGAGGTGGATTTACATATGTATATATGCTGGCGAAATATGTATATAACTTACCAGTAATTACATTGACAATTTCCATGAATTTATTACTTTTATTAAACGGTCACACCGTTCTAGATTTCGTGTGTAATTAACTGTATACTGTATTTCATCTGACAATTAGTCGTCCTTGACAAGACAATAAAAGTGACTCAAAGTAACCTCCAGCGGTACAAAAATGTAAATATGCCTTTTAATTGAATTGGAATTTGCCGCATTTCATTAAAGTGCATCAATCAATTAGCACTTCTGATTACGAGGTTCACTCAAGTAATTTCTGCAATTTTTAAACCTCTTCATTCTTCTTGTTCTAGTTTTTCTTCCTGCAACTAAAATGACGCCGGGTTTCGTTATGTGATCGTGTAAGCCAACTTTAATAATAATCCATTTATTGCCCAAGAGACATCCATGAATAGGACAAATCAAAAGAAACACAGTTTAGTTGCACATACATAAAAAGCAAAAGGTGTATAATATTAATTAATTAATTAATTAATACTACATCCTTAAATTAAACCTACAATTAAACTTAATTAAACTTAAATAAAGAAACTTAAGTCCAAATTCAAAAATAAAACGAAAAAGAAACAAAAGTCTGACAGACTTTCTGTCCCTGTTTGTTATAAACTACCGTTCCCCAATAGCACTCTCACATCCGCGCAAGCAACCCTGTATCCTCCACAAATGGTACTCTTGCTCAAGGGAAGTCTGAGTATTATCGTGGTCTGCAATATATTCTTACCGAAATGTGTCCGCCTGAGTTTCTTCAGTTCCTTATAGGCATAGATAATATGCACGCGAGTTTCCTCTTGTAGCTCACATCACTACACTACGTTTTAGATGCTACTCCCGTGTTGCATAGATACTCTTTCAAGGGGTAATGTCTGGTTACTATCCCGGTAATAATTCTTATATCTTCTTTTGCCTCTTCTGATTAGGTTAGTCGATAATTTTGTATCTAGCATACCTAATAGCGCCTTAGTGTGGAATTGACCTTCAGTCGAATTCCACTTCCTTGAATAATATCTTCCTAGCCAAAACCAGATTTCCTGTCCGGCAGAATCCTTCAACATCCACATACAGGTTTGATCCTAGGAAGTTTCCTTTAGATCCTTTCTTCGCTAGTTCGTCGGCAATTAGATTGGCTTTAATGCATTCATGTGCTGACATCCAGATTAACGACACGATGTTGTGGCGTGCTAGTTCTTTGAGAATTTTTTTGAATGTTTTACTAGTTTTGACTTGGTAATAGATTTCGTAACGGCTTTAACAATCTGCTAGTCATTATGTTAACCTCCCTGTGATTTCTTTGGCGCAGGCTACTACTACAAATACATCGGCCTGGAAAACCGTTACATGGTTTCCCAGGTTCACTGATATCTTCTTTTAGGGCACAGTCCGTAGATACCAGCCCCTGTCTCCCGGTTGAATTGCTATCCGTTCGTAAACCAGACGTTGGCGCTTGAGTTACTCAAGTGATTCCTCGCTTAGTCTCTGGTCGGTATCAGTCAGTTTTTATTTTGTGTACCAAGATGCTCTCTGACTACATACTATCCGTAGGCGTTTTTAATAATAGCCTGTCCAGTACTGTTCCAGTTCCACATGTGTGTTTGCTAATTACGCTGTTAGGACATAATAAATAATCTAGGAATCGCTGCCATGACCTCTGCTTTCACAAATAGTTCCGGAGCTAGATTCACTATGACCTCCATGGCAGCGGTTCCCTTTTGTTTATGGATCCAGTGATTCCCACCAAAGCCTGCCTCTGAAGAGTAATGAGCATTTAGACTATTTAGGCGACTTCTGTTTTCTTCCACCAGGCTATAGCTCCGAAATCGATCTTCGCGCTTACTACCACAGTATTCAACCAGTGTACCATTCTTGGTCTGTATTGCCAGAACAGCTGTGCGGCTCTCTTAGTTACTTCAACAAGGTGTTTATTCCAATTAAGTTTTGCATCAATGCCCAAATACTTTACTTCGTTGGTCAATTCCAGGTTCTGATAGACAAACTGGGAGTTTTGAGGTTACATGGGCTTCATAGCATTCACGGCTAAGTACACCTTCCACTTCCTCGTGGATGATGACCAGTCCGTGAATGGGTGCCATAGGGGTTCGTCTGAATCGTAGAATGCTGGCGATTCTTCAGAAACTACTGGGCCTTCTGAATTTTTTATGAATTGGTCTCATCGACTAGAGGATTCCGGTATTTGCTTCGGCATCTGATTGTATTCAGCTTTCTAAGCGAGATTGAGCGTTACCTGCCACCGTCTCCTCAAGCTCGGGAAAAGAACCCTCCCGTGTCGAGTCCCGAACGTCCTGGCGTATGGAAGTGCTCCTGTCGCTGGTGGCTTCTACATGATGTTGTTGTGTTCACATGGTAATTTAACGATTGCTTGAGGAGAATCGTCATATTGTCTGCTTTACGGTGTCAACTGCCTGATCGGTAAAAATTGAAATTTGGCTGTCTGAAGTTGTACGGTGGACAATGGTGAGTTTTGCAAACTAAGCTAGTGTCTCTGGATGCATTCTAGTAGCTCATTACTGCGACTTTGGCCCAGACGCGTTTCACAACTTTATCTGTGGCGATTTCGGATGCCTGTTCTATCTATCCATAAAAGATAGCGAGTAACTGCGACATGTTGCTGGCTAACACCAAAGCAGATTCTGCTAGCGACTAACATGCTAGTAATTTGCGCAGTGTATTTACGCCTACCTCGTTGAGCTTGGTACAGTTGATTCTGAACACAATGGTGATGAGTTGGCAGAAAATGTCTTGTCCCAAAACAGGCCTAAAATCCGGACACTTGGAGTGTGTGGATTTGCAACCACCGTTTTGTTCGTCGTCGCTTGCTTGGGCTTGGGCAGAAGCTTGCTCTATCTTAGTCTTCTTGTAATTCTTCTTCGTTCTTTCGGTCTGGCTGGCATTTTTAGGTGATTTTTGATGGCTCTCTAGCAGGTTCCTCAGGGGGACGGACCTTAGTATAGTTTTGGTGGGAGAAGTTGAGGGAGCATGTTTCTGCAAACGTGAAAATCGATCTGCAGCAGTCCATGCCAAAACTTTGAGACTATTTTCCCAAAGAAGATCGAAACGATTATGAGAATTATAGATGGAAGCCAGGTGAATTTTGTACCAAAGGTTGCAAAGATACCCTAGCTCGCGAGCGATGCTGTAATGATGCAAGACCATATTTATACGAGTTGAATTTCTCGATTAGTATTATCAAAATAAACATATTGTTTTACTTTAGAATTGCTGTGTGTCTAATAATATTTTTGTTTTTGTTTGTCGTCCTACATATACGACAAACTTGTTAGTTCATGTTCAGACATTACTTTTATTCGACGTTTAAAATTCCGAAAGATGAAAACAAATCTCTAAGTAAGGCGCTTTCCTTTCAATTTTGAAATCTTCTCGTGGCCCCCTCATTTCTTTAACAACACTTTGACAGTTACTGCTATAGATCGGCCCGAAAGATAATTTCGACCTGACGAAGTGGTGGTCTGACCACTCAATTACTTTACTACCATTACCAGCGTTCAAGTAGAATGTCAATGGCGATATTTCTGTATGCTGAAGTAATTTCCTTATACGATATGCTACATTCACACCTTAGTAAAACCATTTAATCAATTATAACGAAGATTTTCAAATACAGTTTTCGCAAAGGCTGCATAAATACGCACTACACACCGATCTACAAAATTGATGACCAGGTTTCTCTCCACCATTAATGTAATAATAAAAAAAATACTACAGCTGTGTTGTTTAGCGTTCAATACTACATAAAAACTTTCCGCTCTTTAGTATGCGATATAACAGCTACCTTAAAATTACTTATGTTGGCAGATAAATGTATTTATAAGTATATGCTAATAACAAGCTAACAATTCTAACGCATTTTTAAGTATTTAGTATCTTTATTATTATTATTTGAGTATTTGGAACTTGCCCCACACTATATTACATAAAATACGAGCTCATTATGTTTGTGCCAAATAATACAGGTAAGTCGCATCATAATAAACATACAAAATATCGATGAACCAACCTTGACAATATTTTGCTAATAAGAGGTAGCACTTCTAATTTAATACCAATGTTTAGAAACATAAACAATTGTTAAAACGGCATTTAACATACATTACATAAAACACAAATATATCAAAATTTTCAATCATGGTCAGCTCTAAATTGCACAACTCCACACTACTACTAATATACTCTCTACTCATTGGGCAATATTTCATCTAACGCAAAGGATCCAAAAGTCTCTTTAACGACGACAGAGTATATTGTTTCAATACGTTCTTACAAATTTCTTGAAAATCTGGAACTAAACTTTGGCTGTTCTCGTTTAAAACTCTATTCGTAGTCCTTGTTAGTTCTGGATTGTCAACAAATAAATTATCAAGTTGTGTTTTAAAATCGCCAAGCTTCAAATCATAATCGATGCTTTTAAAATCTATATATTCCTTTCCGTTTTTCAAGATTCTTTCACCGTTTAATTTGGAAAAAGCCTCGGCTTGCGCTAAAAATAAGACAAATTAGGGTTAGAAATGCGAGAAGAAATAACATTAGTGTTGGTTGCAAAGACTTTAGGGAAATTTTTGCAGGTTAGGATAAGTTATTTAACCTTAGGACGTTACTTGATAGTGGTTAGAAGGACTGCGATGTAGTTACTAACTACGTATCACGTCGGTAAACTCTTCACTACACAATTATTTAATTAAATTCGGTGACGTGTGTTTTACTAGCAACTGGGCAAGAACCTCCAGCATCATTAATTACCGAATGAAACGTGAACTACATAAATTCTGATCATGCAAACTAAATATCTCCAGCCTCACTTACAGTCGTACATTAAATTCGCGAAAGAACACCCTCTTCGTTGTCCTATATCCCGAAGAAATTAACTACACACCGGACAAGAAATTAGTATTGGCCTGTAGTACCTGGCTGTAATAAATCGGAAAGCGCAGGGTAACTGGTGGGGCCGATATTTTTATTTAGAATATTTGTATTTTTGCGTATGTGTAATCGCTTCATGTGCATCAAATTTTCCTGGGGAATTGACACTTTTTATCAATTTTAAATTTTTCAATTTAAATGTCGTGCATATGCGTCACCACACTCAACGAATCTATTCTGCCATAGCATAAAACGAGCTGTTGCCCGCGAATATTTTTGTCTAAAGTACCATGGCCCTTTTGTGTATTTCAAGAAACTTAAAAAGTAAGTTGGAATATTTTGAGTTCCTTAATATAGAATAGTATTTTCAGTTGTTATCTTTTCGAGACCTCTCTGAAAACAACATTACTGGTTTTCCTTTCTGGCTGGAGGATGACCAAGCCGTCAGATGAATTGACTCTCGAGCGCGCCACGGAAAACTGGTCATGAGAGAAACAGTCGCGTGAGATCCACACCAGGCACTTTTAATCTCCGGACGTGCGCCTTATTAATCGCCGTAGCGTAGCAAACTCTAGCCGGGAATTGTAGACGTTCCCCTCTGACGCTTGTGAACATTTTGGGTTTAATCACGTGCTAGTATTGCGCAAAAGCACGATTGGAGCACCAACGTCAAGCTAGAGGACGTGTTGTAGAATTCCTGGTGGATCGACTATATGCAACAACTCTACGGGATAATGGACCGTATATTCTACCTCCACCACTTCCAGTAAAATGTTACTTCCATAGATTTTGTCAGTCAGGCTTCTTAAATCTCTTACAACGAAGCAAAGATTATTCGTCATATTTAGCTTTCCACCCTCCTCTTCTAAAGTCCTTCCATCCCCAATATGAAGTAATAATTTTACTCTCAAATCATGTTGAAGGCGGACATGCATGTTAGTTCTTAAGGACAGTATTTTGACATTAGGCCATAGAGTGGATGACATTTGACAGGCCTTAACTTCATCCGCACGTGTCCCTCGTGGCACAACGGGTAATATTGGCCAAAAATGCTGTAACTCCATCCATAAGGCTTTTGTGGTCTCTAATATCCTGGAGTGTTCTGTTCAGAGCCGCAACACCTCTTTAATGAGCCATAATGCACTCATCCCGAGCTATTAATTTGGCTTGACGAACCACCTGTGCCATATCACTCTGCTTAGAAATATTAAAAAGTGCAGACTCAAAATAATTCAGGTTAAATAGTACCTTGCATGTACAGTGAGCAGTCTTTCCGCCTTTAATCAAGGTAGATGCAATACTTAATGAAACAACTGCAACCGCAATATTTATTTTGCGCCTAACTCTGGTAAGCAACAGATTTATCAAGAACGTGTGCCGTCAGGAGCGTCCACAGAGAACAATTTCCCAGAACACAATTAATACTGTGAACGATTTCATCATAGGCATCTTTTGTCCTTGATGTAATTTTGGAACATTTACAGCCACCGTTTCAGCCAACCGAACACAATCATAGGATAGTTCGTTCAGGTATTGATGGTTGCTGATAACTTCTTGCTGTCGTGATGGTGTTGAAAGATCGAATTCTTTATAGTATTTAACCTGACATCGATATGATGATATCACGGAGCGGGTTTGCCCCCTCCTTCCTGCTTTCTGCACCCCGCGTAAAACAGAGAGTATGCATATTAAGTCAGCAACATTGGCTATTATGGAAATGCTTTCTTAGTTTCGACATAATTCTACACTAATAACACAGATATGCAACATTTATTTTTCTTTTAGCAAAGTAGAGGACTTTAAAAGTAAGTAAGTTGAACATTGGTTTCCATAGCAATCGAAAATATATGCAGCAAGTGCGAGAACGATACGATTTTGTCGATAAAACGCTTAAATTTCAACCACTGTAACTTTATTTTTGTGTATTGTTTGGCAAATGTTTGTACAGAATTTGATTGCAATAGGCCACGTGGTTTACAAATTAAAACTTAACTCACCTTTAATCACCGTGTGACGTTGGTACAATGAGTTTAATCGTAGTGAAGTGAACCGATGTAAACTCTCACCCGCTGTACATGTGTGTCTTTATTTGTAACGTATTTATTTTAATTTTCATATTTTTATCTTAACAACGGATACATACATACTTTACATACGTAGTCTACTCCCATACATACTTTCACCCCTATTCCCGCCTCTCCCTGTAGTGGTCGACGTAGTGGATGAAGTTATAAAAAATCTTTGTTAAATGTTTGCATACGTTATTCTAGGAGTGTCTTTACAAAATGTGTAGTTTCTAAACGTAGCTAACTGACTTTTCCTATATAAACTTTCACACCTCTTTTCAACCCCTTGGGAGATGATTTTATAAAAAGTCTATATTGATTAGTTTTATACGTTATTGTCTTTACTCCCTTCAAAGGTCGAATTTCCAAACCACCCGCTTAGCTAATATCTACATCACATGAAGAACTTGCATGCCAAACTTCAAGTTTGTTGGTGTTATAGTTTTAAAGATTTCTTGATGAATCAGTAAGTCACTCCAGTCAGTGGTATTTTTCTTATACATACATATATCTATTTCTGCGTTTTTTTTTTTTCGGATATTACTAATCCCGTTTGAAATCTTATGATGGTAGTTTAATGCAATTTCTTTGGCGAGTTACCGTAGAGACAAGTAGTAGCTAACTTTTTGATATACCCTAATTCTTTTCCAAACCGGCTTTTTGTGAACGGGAAGTCGGCTAATCTATTGAGAAAGAAATTAATAAACGATATATCTTGCTGCATGCAATGGTTCGAGTCTGCCATTATGAACCTATTAACGATAGTTCCTTTTCTATAGATATCAACTTCCAATGTAAATTAATTTTAGATTTTTAATTTATTTATGCGAGAGTGCATTCGTATAAGCAGGTAGTATTACGCACATCAGGGCAAAATCAACGTTAGTTATGCGTTTAGAAACGTACGATTGAAGTGAAGGTGGCGATATTTAGTTTGCATGATTAGAACATCAGAAATCCATGTTCCATTCGGTAATTTATCGTTTTGAAGATGCTTGCCTGGTTGCTAGCGAAACACCGAACGCAATTAAATAGTTGCGTGGTGAGGAGAATATCGTTTCCAATTATTCTGAATATTTCAAAAACCTGTGAAAGTTGAGATGACATCCAATTTTATTAAATCAACACAAACAAGAAACTAGAGCAATATGTGCAATTCCTCTGACATAACTCGGCAGTATTAAGTTGATTAATACGCGAAAGATAACTATTTGTAAACATATGGTAGACACCCTGATCAAAATACATTTGATGACAGATACTTACTATAATTCACTTGAAAAGTGCCTCTTCCATTTAATTGAAAAGCCAATAAGTGTCCAGTTAGATTATACTTTCCAGTTTGCACCAATTTTTCATAACTGATATTCATGCTCAACCCATTGTTTTCTAAATCAAAATGTAAATCCTTCAAGAGAAAGTTCTGAGCTTCGTGGAATTCATTGTCGATGAACACGGCATCCAAATTTTGTGTTTTAAATTCAGCTCGAGCCATCATTAGTGGATCGAATGGAAACAGTTTCATTTCTGGTATTCCCACCGCTAAATGCGGTTTTAAGTCGTTTATTGTGTTTATAATGCACGCATCTAAATTGGGATCGTTACGCTTGCATATTTTAACGTAACTTGCTGAAATAAAAGAAAATAAATCAAACAAAGTAGGAAGAACTAAAACAAGATAATATAAAAACATCCACTGTTAAAAATAGTTAGAATGTGCGGTGTCTTCAATGCATTCAAGAAAACTGGTACTTATTTTTACCATACCAGTTTAAATACTTTGAAAGTTTTAGTTTTGTAATTCTTGATGGAAAACTGGACTTAGGGTAAAAAGCTTCAATGCAAGGCCTATTTCTTTCGTGATTTTCTATAAACAGTTAGTTGTGAAAATATGATGTGTTCGATTGATTCCACAAAATATAATAGCAGCTCAAAATTGACGTATGAGAAAAGTATCAAGAAAATACTACAGAATTTAATTGTAATGCTTCAAATTTGGTACATAATATCTTCGCATTTGACAAAATTTGGATTTATTCATATAAACCTCAAACAAAAGGAACCACCAGTCGAGTATTCCAAAAGATTGAACCCCGATTTACTAAGCTTACAAAGTCTTTTAAACCAAAAATAACGGAAATCCTTAGAATGATATTTTTGTTGGTGAAATCTTTTCAGAAATTTTCAAATTGGTAAGATCAGAGTAAAAGTTAACTAAGTTTAGACGAATTTAACAAATTTAACTGAATGCATACCATATCTTAGGGTGTATGATTAGATTCGTTAGAAGGAATCTGTTTTATATGTATAAATGGAGAACAACACGTACGAAAATATAAAATAAATTTGAAAACTTACGTATTCTCGTCTTTTTACACTGCACAAAAGTAAAAAGAATGACCGCTAGCACAATTAAAACACCAACAAGACTCCTCATTTTCACTCTCTCAATTTCTAACAGTGAATAATGGCAAATATTTGCTTGCATTTAAATTTATGTGAAACGTAGAAAGGCCCAGGTAATTAGAAATTAATGTTTTAAAAGTCATTTACACGATAGGTATACATATAATCAGAAATTTGTGCGCCGTGTTAAGTTCATGTATTGTCTCGGTTTATTTATAGGTAGGTATAAAATTAAGCGAAAGGTATGAATTGTTGATAATGCACGATGAGCATTGTTTCAGAATATATGTACATATATTAGACCAAATTTTAAAAAATTATATGGATATATTAGAAATAGTGGTAAAGAAAAGTTATTTCATAATAATTGATCCGTCGCGGTTTCTTTCACATTTATCCACTCTACTAGATGTACTTGAAATTTTGTGAATCGTGGTTTCTTGAGAAATAGGGTTCAAGATTCTTCTAGTTTAGACCCTAAACTAAATCGTCTGCCGGTGAAAGCAAATTACCATCGAATACAATCAAACACTTAAATCTTAATCTTCAAATTTCTAAATATCAAAATCTCGTGGTTTCTTATATGTAGTCATTTTATATATAATGATGTATTTGTAATAAAGTGATTACATAAAGTTTGTTGATAAAACTAAAACAACATTAAAATATTAAATAGACAAAATGTTAACTAGATAAGATAATAAATGGACAAAATATGTATAGGACAACAATTAGATTAAGCTTATGGTGAATATAACAAACGTAAATGACAAATACATTAATTGAGTAGAAACTTTTCAACACTGTCACACTCTTTCACTATTAGATTTTTTTTCTTCCTCCAAAAGTTATTGATGGGACCGAATTTTAGTTGGTGTCTGTTTGTGAAGTTGGTTTCCCCAATGATTCTTTGTGTGTGCATCCAAGCCTGTGATACCCAGAAGGGGCACCTCTATATTAGTTAGGCGAGGTATTAACTTCTCCAGCTTTGTTCCCAGCTGTCAACTTCCTGATAAATGTAATTTCCTAATACTAAAATCGACTGTATTAAATTAAGTTGCGGATTACATTCCCCACGATACTGACACTGAACTCTCTGCTACCCAATGGTATAATATGCCTTCTCTTGTCCGCCCTCCTTTTATCTTGGCTAGTGACTTTAACGCTCACTACCAAAGTATGTGAAGACTTACAGTTGGTGAATATTAATAACGGCTGTTCCACCCTTTTACTTCCCCCAACTCTAACCCAAGTATTATTGATCTAGTATTTTGTTCTGATAACATTGGTTTACTTCTTCTTCCGAGATACTCTAGGCAGCAGTAATTTCCCCGTTCATATTTGCATTAATTCCTCCACTTCTGCTCTCAATATTAATGTTCAGTCTCGTGGTCGCCACTACGTTTGCGCTAAAACTAATTGAAATCTCTTCGGCTCAGCAAATACTAATAGCTTTGGAAAAAATTTCCATCCTCTTATGGGGATTTCGAAAAACTCATTATTCTATCGGTTGACAAACCCAAATCCCAAGAGTCGCCCTCGCCGTTATCGATATGATCTCTGTCCGTGGTGGGACGAAGAATGTTCAAGGATAGTGAAGCTGAGAAAATCCATAATCAGGGAAGCATTCAGGCACAATGGATTCTTATTCAATAGCAAAAGATATATCGCATTATCCAATGTCATTCTTAAAAGAAAAAGAGAAAAAAGTCTTAAAAATTTCTGTAGCTCCTTGAACAGAACATCAGATATTAGCAGTGTTTGGAAGTCTGTTAGAAGATGTTCCACTGCTTGCTTGTTTTGAGTTCTGAAAAGAATTATTCTGCTTTTAACTCACAATGGGAGAAGGAATTTCTTTCTTCTTTAGTTCCTTGCCATGTTCATGCTTTTAATGAGGTCTCACTTGTCACTTTGGATAATAGAAATATGCTATCCTTCCCTTTCTTTACCACTGAACTTCTCAACTCCATTGCTGAGCATAAAGAATTCTGCCCCTGGATGAGATAAAATTTCTTATTCAATGATTAGTCATTTTCTTGATGTTGCTTTGGAATTCCTTCTTTCTCTTTTCAACGATATTTTATGTAGTCGTTCCCATATTCTTCAAGCCTTTAAATGTATTGCGATTTGTCCTATTCTTAAGCCTGGCAAAGAAAGATTCTTCTGTTGTTAGTAATTTCAGATCTATTTCCTTACTCTCCTGTATAAGGAAAACGTTTGAGAGACTTTTGAAAATAAGAATCAACTGGTGGGTGTGAACGTCACTACATTCTTGATGAAAGTCAATTTGGCTTCAGATCTTATCGATCTAGATTAGATTAGATTGCACTACGATTTTTAACTCCTCACGTTTTGTCCGCTTTTTATAAAGAGAAGTGGTTTTGGCTGTCTTTTTAGAGATTTCAGCTGCTTATGACAATGTGGTTATTTTTACTTATCGATACAGAAACTATCTACGGCTACACTACCTCTTGCAATTGTAGGCTACATCAAAGCAACTGATTTCTGAGAAAATTCTCTCTTTAAAGACTCTCCTCTGTGCGGGACATCTTTCGCTGGTTTGCTTCAGGGAAGCATATTAAGCCCGTTGCTATATAATATTTATACGACGGGTTTCGAAAAACACATTAATCTCAGTATTCAATGTCTTCAATATGCTGACGATATAGTCATTTACTCTTACGGTAATGATTCTTCGCTTGTTTGGCATCAAACGAATGACGCCCTAATTGAAGTGTGAGATGGGTTGAATTCGAGGCGTCTGACTTTATCTACAAGCAAATCATGTGTTGTTTGGTTTTCCAGAAAGAGGAAAATTTCCCCTTCATCAACTCGTGTACAATAAGAAGCAGTCATTTCTTTTTTCCTCAAGTCATCAGTTTGTAAGCTGGGCGTATGACTGGATTCGAAATATTTCTCAACTGGTTATTGGTTGGCACAAATTTACTAATCTTTTGACCTCGTTGCGCGGCAAAAGGTGGGGCTGTGATCATCAGACTCTCCCTCATTCTATACAAGGGACTGATAGGGTTAGACTTGAATATGGATGCTCGTTGTTTGCATCTTGCTCAAATAGCTACCGTCATAATCATAGCTAACATCAAGTTTCAAAGCCTGAGAATTGTTTTGGAAGCTGCGGGATCTACCCCACAAATGCTCTTCAATTTGCAAACAATGGAGCCCCTTATTACGAATCTCAGATTTCGTCTCTTAACAAAGCGGTATTTATTAAGAAAGAGTCGTTCAAACGGCCTGGTCATCCCCCATTTTACCTACTACCAAATTATCATTTCTTATTTTTATATAAGAAAAATGCAAGGAATTATTCACTGTTAGGCCTTTTAGTTTGGTAGGCAAATTTTATAATTCATTAACATATGCTATTTCGACACCAAATAAGTCAGTTCGGACATTATTTGAAAATTTCTTTAATTTGTCTGATCAATTTAGATAGTGAA